>LWMK02000421.1:0-61802 GCA_001693075.2 Taenia saginata
TTCAAAAGCCATATTGCAACCACGAAGTGGGAAGCAGGGGCAATAGACACTAACCAACACAACTATCACCGCTACCACCACCACCATGGCGATGTAAGCACTGCGTTCAAGTCCAATGCGCCGCCTCTGACAAGAGCAGCAGTTACTTACTCGTATGAAGAAGTGCAAGAATAACTTCTCTAGAATATTAAAGAACACCTCATCCATTGCATCACATCATTTGCCAAAGTTCTAAGGATAATAAATAAAGTTGTGCACGGTAACAAATGCAGTAAACATTTATGCTGAAAAAAGAAAGGGAGAACTGAGGCCTCACATTTTCTACCAAACGCACAACCAAAATTTGGTGCGAATTTGCTTCGCTTACAATTTTACTGCAATGCTGCATTCAGACTTGGTAACACTTGAAATGCCCAAAATGTTGTCATCAACCTTCTGCCTTTAGATGCGAAGTGATTTGTCAAGCATCTGAGGCGTTGTGTTGGAGGCAGTAGATTCGGGGGAAACGATGATCGCATTCACGCCAATTCGCTTCGCCTGATTAATTCACCATGTCCGCGAGGTGAGTGGACACTCAGTGGTAAGTTAATGTGTTATCCACTGCTGCTAAAGTGAGCAAAGAGGAGAGTGCAGAGTCGAAGTGTGTGGAGGCAGTGTGGCACCTGCAGCCGTGAGTGCCTGATGCCGACCTCGATGACGGTTGGCTTGGCAAGTGCTTTCCCTCCAAACAAAGTGAAAGGTGTTTTGTAGAGGACACGGTCTTTCACACCACAATGTGCCTGCCAGGACACAAGTCTAGCTGGGCAAGTAAACGTGTGAATCAGTAAAGCATTTGAGCTGTCACAAGTGAGCTCTACACTGCATTACCTTGCTTGCTGCTTATTAATGCCCCCTGACTAACTCTACGTTCACTTTCCATTTCTTATCACACAGGTTTATGTGGAGGCAGGGGATGAATTTGGGGGTGACGGTGTCACTCACAACACTGCTGCGCATCGACTGCAGATGCCACGTGTGAATGCCAGAGGCACTGAACAACTGGACGACACTCGAAATGAAAGCACAGGCGGCCAACTACCAACTGCTCATGCGCTTGGCCCGCCTAAACCTGCCTACTACTGCTCCTGTCCGTTCGTCTGTCTGCCTGTCCGTCTGCAGCATTCAAGTCGTATCGATTTTCGCCACCAAATTAATTGATCAATCAATCGAGAAATTAATGAACACATCGCATTTGAACGTCACTTGCACTACCACTGACATGCGCTGAGGTGGGTTTGCTGCAGCCACGTCATGTTAATCTTCTGTCCATAGCAATCGAGCATGCCAGTGGTAAATATTGAGTGGGCGGTGAGAGAGTTCCTGATGAACCTGATCTACTGCTTGTATAGGTACATGCAGTTGATTCAGGCTCGTCGACGCTGTCTGCGTGCAGCACCGAGTCTACATGCTGATGGTCAGTGTGCAATTGAGCAGCGTCAGCGACGCCAACAACACTGTCTATTTCAGAGGAGGTCGAGCATATCGTAATTGAGGAGGTGCAGGAAGAGATGGGGGAGCAGGAGACAGAAGAGACGCCGATGCCTTCACCGCCATCCAAATCGTCGTTGGCCCCCCCTACATTATCCCAGTCCTCCCCATTGCAGTCATCCATATCCGCCAGCACGTTGATTTCGTATTGTCTACCTTATTCAACTTCTCTCATGCCTATTGCCCTCAATCCTCCCTACTACCTCCTCCTTCTCCCTCCCTCCCTCCCTTCCTTTGCCTCTCCATTTCATTCATGCATTTGTGCATTTATTCATTAAGTCATTGGTTCGTTCATTCATTGATGGCATTTACTGCCTTACCCATTGTGTGTGGTGAACCTCTTCTCTTCCCCACCCTACTCCCCCTCCTTCTCCTTCTCCCCCACCTCTTTCCCCTCACGCAGGCCTGCAAGTGAATTTCGAAGTGGAGGACTATCTCATTGGTGAGGAGGAGGGAGAGGGCAGGAAGATGGGCCACCAATGCCAGCCACCACCAGCAGGCGCATGGGCACGTTGTTGCGATTGGATAGCTCCGACTACCTCACTGCCTCCTCGCCCAACCACGTGGATGGTGTTTGGCAGGTGGATGGGGGCGAGAAATTCAAATGCAGCCTCATCGATTCCTTTTAATCCAGCAGACATGAGAAATATCAAGACAGCAAGCAAGTAAGACAGCTGGCAGAGAAGTAATCAATGAGACACTTAATCGATGCGTCCAGTTCAAATTGTCACTTCAGGCTCGACACTCTCAATTAACGCAACCAGACGCATTCTGATGATAAGTGATGAACCTGCAAAAATGGAGGCAGAAATGGTGCTTAAGCTGCTAGTTGCAGCCTTCTATTTCTACTTCGCCTGTCTGCAGTGGAGGCGGGCTCGGCGTTAGCGCATTGGCTGGCCTCGGGCCGCAATTGCAGCTGGTAAGGCTCACTTTCTGTCTCTTTAGGTGCTTACGCATGGCAGATCCATTAATTCCCCTTCTCCTTCCCTCATTACTGCCTCTCTTTCACTCCCCGTGCAGGAGAACGTTTACGCCTGGATTGGGTTCAGGAGTTGTTGCCACTCCAATCAATGCCACCGAGGGCATTGGGTACAAAGACGCCCCTGTCACGCCGGTTTTAATTCCACTTCCACGGCTTCCGCTGCAGCTGCCACCGATACCAAAGTCAGCGAGTTCATCGGTACTCTAGCGGCAAACACTGTGCTGTAAGGAAGAATGCGCTGCTCAACCGGACGAAGTAGACAGAGCGAGTGCTAAACTAGGCTCCAAAGATGCTGATAGTGAGGCGATTGAAGAGTTCTACACAGTGGGAGCAGCACCGCGTTCTTTCAGAGAGAGGAAGAGGTGGTGGTATTCTACCTCTTTCCCGATGCGGATACACGCTGTGAGAGTGCGGAGAGCACGGACACCGCTTTCAGCCTCGTCTCCACCGACGTGCACGGATGGCGCACACGTAGCATAAGCCCAGCATTACTAGCACTGCCCAAGCCGCAATCCTCGGTGGGTTGTACACTTGTATTCAACTGAACTGCATCTATCCAAACAGAATCACCTAGTCAATCATCGTTGGTCTCTATTACAGTGGCGCAAGCGTCTACGAAGACTCATAAAGAACATGTTCTATCGATGCTGTTGTTGTTGCTGTTCTACCGCCGTATGTATGTGATTAGGCGATTCTATTCCCAAATTTATGGTGTTGGTGAGAAGGCACAATTACATTTAGTCGTTTGTTGCTCTACTGCGTCTTGTCACTGCAGGGTGTGGTGTGGATGGCTATGCGATTGCTTTGGCGGTGCAGGGCAACATCTAGGCAGACGGATGAAGGGACGAGGATAGCAGCTAAGGCATGCGACAGATGGACGCACAAGCTCCAAATTTCTTCCCAACTGCTCTGCACATAAGGACGGTAGACTACTCAGTAATAACTTTGATCAATCCCGAGATGTAATTGTCTTCATTTTTGCGCCGCATTGCATGTTCTTCTTGATTACAGTCGACTGTGAGTCGCGGACTCGACGCTTCTTTTCGCCTCACCAAGGAATCAAGGACTAATGTGGAAATCAAATCCGATTCTTGCACACTCCTCCTGAGTCGCTCGCTTACAATTCTCGAAAAACGCATTTACTTATGATAGTATGGACTTAAACAAATGCCGCAATGCCTTTGTACTTTGTATTGATCTTGGCTAGCCTTTCGGGCTTGCCACTGATAAACTTATAAGTAGACAGGGTTTCGGGACCAGAACACTTAGTGAGGGGAAAGGCAGATTCAAAATAAGTCCTTCGAATTTCTTCTCTTATGGAGAATCGATCCACAAAATCAAAAGAAAGTCATTTGGGTCTGCCTTCGTTGCTTAGCCTGTGGCGATGCGAGGTCAGCGGAATGCTCTGTTCTCCCCCTCAACATCACCCGTACCCCCCACGTGGACCACACAGTGATTGCAAAGGGTGTGCACGTTGTTTCACGCTGGAGTGTGTGCCTATTAGAATTCCGAAGGGACAAACAGCAGGTGCGTGAGCGTTAAGAACCGTTTCCACTCACTGATGAGTGTGTGAGTAGGAAACATTACCAAGCATGGGAAGAAAAACGACATTAGGGAGGGCCTTCAGCAACAGAAAGGTCGGGTAAAAATTCATCGATGCTCCTTACATTGGCTGCTTTTGAAGTTTTGAGTGCAATCAAAGACTTTGCTGCGACCCAACCAAGACCATTCACGATTCGATTGCACTCAGCTTTCATCCAATCAACCAACTTCCTACAAAGCCTACCGTCCAGTAACCTAGAGAAACAGATATCCGCCATTTCGCAGATAGGGATTGTCCACCTTCTGCATCCCATCGTCAGACATTGTGCCGTATGCCATTTCCATGTGTATGTCCCACTGTCGATTGGCCATCATCACGGCGAATGTGCCAAGAATGGTCGTCTCATACTGTCTGATGCCGTACTTTATCCACTGACGGGGGGACGGCACACCAAAGTCAGTCAAATATAGCAACGACTGTGGATGTGCCAGGATCAAGTGCTACACTGATAATGCAAATCACACGCAATACGCAGCAGTGTTACCTGCGGAGGGTACGAAAATCCGCCTTTTCTAGAGCCATGTCACCTCTTCGCTCCTCCGATGTACCTGGACGAGGTTGACGTTGATTATAGGCAGAGGTAGCTTCTCTAGTCTCCGCTCTTGTTAGATCGGTTGAAGCGATTTATTGGTGGACACACTTGAATTGTAAAACAGAAGACTACATTGTAATGATGGTTTCAGAAGTATTATGCAAAAGTAATCACAAAGGGTTGATAAAATTGCAGGAGAATATGCTCATTAAAGCTGAGCATAGATTTTGGCTTTGGGGAAGTTGAAGTCAGCACCGCGAAAAGTGCAAATGAACAGCACAAATGCAGACACTGACTTGGTAGAGAAGACAGCCTTTATCTGGAGGCCTGCTGGATGCGTTACTACGATTAAACTAGAGTGCGGTGAAAAGCGGCGTCTTTAGGCACAATGCCTACATGAGCAATAGTGCCTCACAAACCAATTAAGCAATACTAAGAACCAGTCAGCATTATGGCGCTACGATTCAAAATGCGTACTTCTTGCAAGCAAGCCGTCTTTTGGAATTTCAGTGGAGTGCTTTGCAAAATAATTAATCTACATTATCCTGTCAAATACAGATTTGGACTATAATAACTCACACTTTCCATAATTTCTTGTCTATGCTAAATATTAAGGACGCACATTTCAATCGACGACCAAGAGATGGCAGAAGGTTAATATTTGGTTTAGTCACACTTAAGTCAAAGTGGAAGCTGCATAGACGTCTATCCAGATTGCATGAGCTTGTAAGATCGCACGAAAATCCTTTGTTGGCAGGTCCTAACAGCGGTAGATAATGGTGTACAGGCTGCACCAGTGTGCCGCCAAAAATCAGGAGGAGGAGGATGAGGAGGGCGATTACTGTCGCACCTCCATTATCCTATGCGTTACCCACCCGCTGACAGTGCCTTCTACTAGCATGTTTTGGAGGTGGAATCTAATTGCCACTGAATCGACGCTTAGTAGGAGTTGGACGCCGAGGTGGATGTTTGGTCGGACATTGGGCAGGGTCAGGGGCTTACAGACACGCGCAGACAGCAAAAGGAAGATGGCGAGGGGTAAAAGAGGAAAAGAGAGGCGCACACATACACATTCACTTTGCAAACGAGAGTTCTTTATCTCGTTATCAACAGGAGAGCAGTGTTACTTCATGGGAAAACGTCGTAAAAGACGCGATCATTTACAAGCCGTGAGCAGGTTCTTTGAAGTAATTTGAGGGTGGGAGGGAGAGAGAAAGAAGAAGAAGAAGAAGAAGAAGAAGAGAAAGGAGAAGAACCCATCTATCGGACGATCAAATAGCTACGTACCCACCCACCAAACGAGCCCCGGCGAGTAGTGTGACCGCCCCTTGCCTTTCAAGCAAACTACACCAAGGACTGCCCTCACCCCAACAGTCTACAAATCCACCCTCCTCACGCGTCCCAAAAGTCACTCACAACTGACCACCACCACCACGTTCTTCTTTGCCTGCACTCCCGTCTCTGACTCTGCCTGGCGGTGGCACCTCACACAATCGCAGTGCTGCCCCTGCATTCTTCGAAGTGAGATGGTCTTTCAGCTTGAAGTTCCCCAAACTTGAGGCCCACATGATGGCCTTAGCGTACTCTACAAGAATGCGTCGTGGACCTTGAAATGGTCAAAGTACCACACTGACGGGACGCGATGGTCGTGTAGGTGCAGTAGATATAAACAAAAAGACTGCAATACCCAGTGGAAGTTAAACGAAATTAGGATGGGCATTTCAAAGTAAGAATTGTAATGGCAAAAAATGGTGCGAGCTTTTTGGATAGAAGCATGAGTATTTGTAAAGGAAATTCGGAGACTCGAAATAGGCCTAGACGTGGCGTGGTGGCCAGATAAGCTTCAAAGGAAAAAAAAGATTTAAAAGTAAATGATGCATAGATTGGTGCGTGGTGAAGGAAGGAGTGAGGGCTTGGGCGGCTTGAGGGGTGATGGGGAGGACAAGGACGGGTGAAGGGGTAAGCAAGTAGATAAATAAACGTATGAAATTGCAGGTGTATTGAAGGAAAAGAAATTCTTGAGCTGATCTTCACTGCTCAGTCACATTTGACAGGGCATTGCCTTTTTCTTCCATGGTGCTGATTAAAAGAACTTAGACTTTTAAAGAATCCGACCCGTAGCCTTAAAGAGAAGGACACAAATGGTGGCATTTAGCTATGGGCAATGCTTTCCAAGTGAAAAGGACCAAACAAGTGTCCAAACAGCTCGCTTCACAAGGTAACACATCAATCATTCAGTCAGTGCTTACATCAACCGCTAAGTGTAGACCCGACCATGTGAACCACCACCTGCATCGTTACTTGCAGTGTACATCGCTTCCATACTTCAAGTGGGAGGTAACCGAGCATGACCAGTGCCACAACGACGCATCTAGTCATAATCTTCAACACACTACTACAACCAATTTCCCTTGAATGGAGCGAATCTCATCAAAGCTACATTTGACTTATAAACATCAATGCTAGAGAACTCCTGCAATCTTCTAGCTGACTTCCCCTCTGGATACACCAACTCTGAAAGTGATGTTAAGAGGCATTTCAATCCAAGACAGCATGCTGCCCGGCGACCGACAGAAATGGTAGTGTGGGCTGGCGAACTCGGGCCGAAACTCGGTTCTTTTCTTTCCACAACTCCACAGTTGGATTTGCTGCCACGCATTTGCTCTCAGCGTGAATAGCTCGAGACGTGAGTACACAGCATCATGCCCAATATGACCTTAAAAAATGTAAGCATGGTCTCTTTTGGACAAGAGCACTAAGGATAATTAGAATGCGTGCGAGCCCAAAGTCGCGTACTGATAGCATCCGTTTAATTGCAATTGTGTCTGATTTCCATTATCTAAAAGGCTGTGACAGGATAACTGAAATGCGAAGTAGCTAACGAATAGGCTGGGTTCGTCAGAAACACAAAAAATGGGGCTGTGTATGCAAAACCCACAGAAATGACCAAGTGAATGCTAGCGCTATGACAACAGGAATTGGGCACGATAAGGGTGCGTTTCCTCATGATTTGTTTTGCCGTAGGGAGAAAAACCATCTACAGATGCAACACCTTAGTCATGCCTGTTAGATAGCATTGCAAATCGCGGAGCATGCCGACGAACGAACAAAGACTTGTGTACAAAGTATTTTAACTTCCCTCAATGCCAAACTGCTCACGACCGAGATGTCATCCACCTTCATTGACCTAAAAACAGATCCTCACTTTCGCCTGACCTAAGTGTTCAAAACTGTTCGTCGGATGACTCAAGGCAATCAGTGAGTCGTGTCGGAAGGTACCAACGCATTCATCTACATCAGTCTTTCCATTCTATTTTTGCGTCCTCTACAACTGCTAGCCGCTCTAATTTGGTCCATTTCGTGGCCTCAGTTCGAGCACATTTAAGAAGTCACGGAAGAATAAAATATATCGCTTCAGTGGCGACGTTGGTTCTTGTAGTGCAGTCAGCTATCCCAGCACATGACTGTCCTCAATTGAACCCGATGCGTCTTCCCCAATACGCATTTTCTTGCAAAACATACCACAATTAATTTGTAAGTAGTCATCTTGTTGGTCGTTTAAGTTGTCGATGAAGCAAACACAGTGAATTACCAAATTTCAAAGCATTAGGATGTTTGCTGAACTGAGATTTTTGCCATTAAACCGAGAACCGTCAAATTCCAGTGTTATGAAGTAACTCTTCCAGTGTGATTGTTTACTTCACGCATGCGCGCACAGCAGCTGCTTACCCTCTCCTTTCCATCCGCTCACCTTTTGCTATCCTTAGATTTAGAATGACTGCTTGTACTTTTGCGATTAAGCTAAGACGGAGTTAATCAACTACGCGACAAGTTCTACTTCCCTTCCTGGTAGAGCAGTCGTTTTGCATTGGGTGTGTGTGCGTGTAGGGCAACATGAAAAGGAACGAATGGAGTTCAAGTAGGGACAGTTAGATGTTGGCATAGCTGACTTCACTGTATGAGCACGCCTCAACGCTGAAGTGATATTTTAACTCCTCTATTGACCTCTGTTTAAGTGTACTCCATCTGAGACCATAAAATGGGCCCGAGCACGGAGGCTAACTGTGAGAGAGGACGCGAGAGCTACGTGGAGAGGTTGTTTTCCTTGATGATGAATGTGTTGCGATTCGCTGATTACCTCGAAGCGTCGCACGAATAATTGTAGAAATGAAGATTTGTTTCCTTTTGGATATCGTAAGCATTGCCTCATTTTTGTTCGTTTTAAACGAATCCTCCCTTTTCGTCAGCTACTTTGACTGAGTAGCACACCGATTTTCAGTGTTGTTGTCGCCTTCTCATTCTTCATCCATTTTTCAACCACAATCACTGCTAACCCGACATGACAAGAGCGGACTCTGCCTGAAGGGGTTGCATGCGATGCGCTGTTTAGAAACTGGAAACTGGAAGATTTGCGATCGCAACGTCGAGCACCTATAAAACCCTTACACTTGCAATCGTGTTGGAAGGCAGTTCCAAGAGACCAGCACTACAGAGTAGATGAAGAGAGGGCTAGATTTGTAAAAACAAGCAAAAATGGGGGCCTTGAATGCGAAAATCCACCAAAATGATACAGTGGAATTGGACACGGTGAAAATGGGATCCTCCGTGATCCATTTTGTCGTAAGGAAGGCCATCGAGATTAACATGGTTGGCTATGAGCGCAACACGAATTGCAGGGCATGCCTCGGGGCGATCAAAGCCCTGTACACAAACGATTTCCACATCTTTTAATACCACACTGCTAGCCAGAGCGTATGTACCCCTTTGCGATTGACACGCGTTCACGGGAAAACTTTCAGGCTCTCACCAAATACAGTACAAGCAGTTATCTTGAAAAAGGCGGCTCATCTAACAACAAACACACTGTCGCGAAATTCGTTTCACACTACGGTGATACAGAACATGGTTTAGACAATGCTAATGTTCTTTTATGCAATAAAGAGGCGGTTTTTACCTTTTGACAAGAAGACTGCCTTATGGGTTTGTATGTCCCCTGATGCAGCGACTGTGGACGCACAATACTTAATCTCTGCAACTTGTGGTCAAATGGGCTCAGTCCTACAACTCAATCTTCCCTCAGTGTAGTCTACTTTTTGCGAGATAAAACATTTGCAACAGGTTCTGTTTTAATTATTAAAGTCATTTTCGCAATAACAGTGTTGATAGACTTAAAGCTTGCTAAAATTGCGAGCACCAATAACACCTCACCCATCCGCATCCAATCACTGCCGTCGCTTTCCGTCACCAGCAGCAGATGTAACATGGAAACTCGTAGGAGCCTTTTACGGTTCACACCTTTTCACATGTCAGTGAAGAGCATGCGGAGGCTACTAGGACTCGTAAAATACACGTCGACATCACTAATGTGCCCTTCAGAATGTGCAGAGGCTGCCTCTAGATTCCCAGTTCTCATCTGTCTAGAGTCCTGTGTTCCGTCTGTGAGCCCTTTTCAGCAATGTGCAGCCTTCCACAGCATGTTGTTGCGAATAACAATTGACGCGCCTCTCAAACTGCTTTGTGCTGGCCTTGTTGCTAGAGAGCTGGCTAGCTGGCTCAATGACGAAGTAACCAGCGCTCCATGATTAGTTTTCCTTTTTTCTTTAAAAGCAAGTGGAGTGAGTGCAGGTGGAGAGCACTCTTCATCACTGACGATATGAACGACGCTGAGTAGTAAGAATAGTGCACGTTCAGAGAAGCACCGATGCTGTTGCAAGGAGATGGGATGCTGACATAGAGAACGGAGGTGGGGAGAGAACAATAGTTTGCCATGATAAATCAAACACCACTGGTATCCCTAAATCCGGAAGTTGACAACATCGAGATGAGGGCTAATGAGTGACGAGCGATGGCACAGGGTCACATTAACACTGCCATGGCTTAATAACTAGCACAAGCAGATCTGACGTATAATGACTGGACTGCATCATCCACTGACGTTGCTCGTGACCTAGACGCTCATTCAGGTTGGCATATTCGCAGTGTGGATTTGTCTACAAAATAGTTCCTCTTTCGAAGTCGTCGTCATCTCCCATCGAGAGAAAAGCGCATTCTCTATAGGGACAACACCCACACCAGTATGTCCCGTTCATCAAATCACCATCTACCTGCGCTCCCTTTGCTCCTTCCAGGGTGGAAATCAATGCGCCTTACATACCCTCCGCCTCTCGTTTTTTAAGAAAGGTAGGCCAAAATGGAGCAGATGAATGCTGACTAATTATGATACATTTCAAAGAAACCGCTAGAAGTCGTGGGCAATCGTGGGTAGTGCAATCTGCCTGTCCACGTAAGTGAGCCGAGCGGGCATAGTTTGCTTCGTGTCTGAGCCATTATTTGGTGCAGAACAGAAACACATTATAGTCGCATGCCCTAAAAGGGCCACTTGTTAGCGTTCTGGAGCCACATTTGCTGAGAGTTAGCTTCCAAGCGGAGTGGGACTGCATCTCCACGTTCAATTTCTAGCTTCAAACACCACGTCAAATCTTGAGCCAACACAAGTTAATGTAGTTCTTGGCTACAGACAAAGTTACGTAGCTCACGTGACGACAGCTCCATTACTTCGCTGTCACCTTGCTATCGTGTATATTCCACCCTCACTACTTCACACTCAGTCGAATCCAATGAACAGGCCGTCGACGACGAGTACGAAAGTGCTTAGTACCACTTGCCATTGCCACCATCGGCAAACTGTTGATTTCGTTGTTGTTGTTGTTGACAGTCTGATGAGCATATAATGACGTTGAAAAGCGTTCCGTAACCATTGCTACAGAAAGCGGTATTGGTGATGCGAATTGTGGTCAATGGAAGCACCTACTACCTTTATTAATATCAACATCGGAAACGGTTTCTTCAATTGCAGCTGAAATGTAAAATTACCCAACGTGGATGAAAGCAATTACACCGACGTCTCATTTTGGTGCCCCAAAAGGTTTTTCACGGAAACTCGAAAGATCTAGACCCAAGTAAAACTGAAAGACCTGATGCACTTGCCAATTTTAGGACAAATAATCCCACTTACTGTGGAAATTCCTTGGCCTGCTTACTTCTTAAAGCTTAAGTTGCTACCTAGCTGGCTGGCTGCTAACGAGCCTTCTTGACAATCCAGCATAGAGCACTCTGCGACGCTATGCTTACATAATGTGGAACGCTGAGCACTGATTAACTGGACACAAAGGAGCACCAAGGGACTCTCGACGGATGGGAGGTGAGGCATATCGGGAATACAGTCGTGTATTGGAGTCACAGTAGCCTTCGGATGTTCTTCACTGATGTGCGACAGAAAGGCAAACGAAAAAAACGAACACAAATGTGGTGTTGGCGATGCTTGGGGTCAAGGTGGCGCTGACCATGGAGACGTGGAGCAGAGCACAGCTGCAGACACAAAATCGGGATCATTGGCATCTCTAGCTGTGGTGACCATAGTTACAAGCCAGATAATGATGACTGCAGGCATGATCAAGGACTGACCGGTGGCGAGTAATTGTAGGAGATCACGTACCTTTCTGAATCGTTTTCAGAAAGAAAAAATGGCGTCGTTGTTATTTTTACAGTCACCTCGTGGTCACATATATCGGAAGGGTGGCATGTCTGAAAGAGGCGAAGCTGGCTGAATTATCCTTTTAAGCGAAAAGCATTCGGTGAACGCGCGTCTTCATACCAATTCGTTTACTCACTCTTGAGGGAGAAGCATATTCCCCTAAACAAATTAAAGAGCAGGAAGAAAGAGACGAGAACCTGACCACTCGCACACTTTTGTGAATGTGTTGGTGAACCGTTGCCCTCATACCTAGCAATAGCATACGAAAAAGCAGCTTCGCTCTGTCTTGAAGTCGTCCTTTCACCAATGTCGATCAGGACCATTCAAAAGTCGCTTCAGCAGGGTGGGTTGTCATAGTGCATAGCTTCTGTCACAATGAAGGATTGCTTAATTGCAAAGTGGGAACTGGTTGAATAGTAGCAGTGTTTCGAGTCGGATTCAACTTGTGGTCACTAGCATGCATCACTTGACCAAATTCTCGCATTAAATCCAACTAACAGCAAATGATGGGCAAAACTATTCAAAAATACCCTATTTTTTTTACCAAGGTCAATGCGCACTGATGAAAGCCAATGGTAGTAGCTCTTGGTAAAGGCATCCAGGATGCGACGAAACGAAGGATCACTTCCCGTAATTTAAGGGCTTTGAACCAATGAATGAAGTCGCCAGCTTCGCCCCAAAGTATGCCTTTGTCCAAACACGTATTCATCCCACGTATGCAATCCGAATGTTTCCTCAAAAAGCCCAAATACGGTCTTTAATTAGTCATGATTGACAACATTCGTGTGTATGTTACTAGTGACAATTAATCTTTCCCTATATTGCTCGCCATCAGTTGCCACTACACTACTATAGGCTGTGACTGTGGCTCCACTCAGTACACTGCTTCACTGACACCTCACCACCTAACCCTTTTGGCAGTCCAGTAAATGTGTCTTGCTCTAAACAAGCTCTCAGAATCTGCAAATTATTTTATCGTTCCTGACTGTGTTGCATCTATTCAATCTCACTAGCACCACCATCATCTTCAACGACCCCTGTGCGGGCAAAACAACTGGTTACGGATCGTGCTGGCTTCTGAAGAGGCATGAACAAGTTTTGATGCAACTTCGAACACCGTCCCCTGGTTTGGTAGACCAACCATGAAAAAGCGTGAGCTATTTTGATTTTCGCCTTTTCTTGTGAAGCTCATGGGTGTGATGAGGCTGAGAGCAGCGAAAGCGTTTAAGCAAGGTTTGTCCACAGGTGCCTGCATAAACGACATTTTCCCTTTGGTTAATCCAGGCAGAAGAGTGAGCTCCTACTTGCACAGAGACCACCTGAATTAACGAGCACTTTAATTCCCCATACTTTGGGCGTCCAACTAGCCAATAGCCACTGGCAATTTAATCTTTACCATGATGTATTTTGCAAACACGTTGATTAGATTTCAGAAAAAATGATTATTTAAAACAAAATAATGAACTCATTCGCTACAAAAGGGAGCAACTACAGTCCGCTCACTCGGCCAAGGTGTTTGAAGGGTTGGAAAATTCAACAGGCTGACTTTGAGCAAGAGCAGTGGCTTGATGGATTCAAAATCGCCGAATCCGCGCATAAAAATTTGCATTGTTTGCTTGTACTACGTGTCACGATGAGTCAAATGGACGTCTTGAGTCAAAAAGAGAAGGCAAGAGCCCACGGTGTGTTCATCTTCCTACCAAGCCATTCCATGGTCTAAAACAAGTCGCCATTGTGTTAGCGGTAGGAGACGACCTCAAGAGCGTCGGATCGTTGATCGGTAGAGTGGCTGACGCTCGAATTTGCAATTCTGCACAGTTCAGAGGGCATTAACGCAGTAGCGCAATTGCTAGCTGTTGATCGGGTGGATAAACAGTTAGTTAGTCGCTTCAGCTAGTCAGGCATTCTACAACTTGCGTCACTCAATAGCAGGCTGTATGAGACCCTAACGAACACACCGCACTGCCGAGTAACATAAGTGTTGACATTCTAACTAGGCGGTGTGGCAATTGCCTGATTGCCGTGGAGCTGCAGTCAGTTCGTCAAACACATGACTAGTTGGTGAGAGACTCATGGGTGGCATTGAGGTAAATGATCGCAATCGCAAACAAAAGTGACTGAATGGCAAAATGATACCCTCACATTATAGCTGACACCATTGACAGGTGAGTGATACCATCGCGGCCTCATTTATGGATGTATGAATGGGTGAGCGACAGCGGTATACCCACAATACCCATGACGACTTTCACGTGACTGGCACGCCAAATAAGTCACGCTTGCTGTCGGTTCTCTTGTTGATCGTCGATCCACTAAGTGGGTAAAGTGATGACAAGTGGATTATGCGATTGCCTCTGTCACTCAAGGCATTCATGGGTTTTGCATGGCAACAGAGTATCGGATGACATCTCTCGAACCTTCTATCTCCAACCATTTCACATACCATGGAGTTTGCTGGCCTGCTAACTACGTAACTGCTGGCTGGTTGGCTAATTTGCAAACCTACAAGCAAGACGACCCACTACTCGGACCGTATGGCTGGCAAATCCATTGTGCTAGGATATAGTCGGAATAAACTACCAGTCGAAGACAAGTCCAACTAATAATGGAATGCATGCTAACTAGTCGGATTGCTAACTTGCCTATTGACCACGTAGTCAGCCATTGGGATGGCCTTTGGTGCAATTAGAACACAAGGCCATCTGATGCTCAGGATGGGCAACGCTCCCTGCCAGGAGTGAGAAATGAGCTACGCTTGTGGTGGTGTGTCGATTCCTTCAGTAAGAGTAATAGTGACAAGTCGATTCCGTGGATTTGTTGCGCAACAGAAATGGAGGTGACAGGCGCCATGCCTTTCGGCACGAACCACTTCATTTACTGCGTAACCACTGGCCTTCCGAGTTCTTAACTCTTAAGTCGTTAGCTGGCTGCCTGTCTAGAGAGCTAACCAGACCGCTCAGTTACCCTGTCAGAGACACAGTCAATTGAGCATGGAATGCATCATAACTAGTTGGACTTCCTCTCCACCCGTCACCAACCCAAACATGGGCTTCAAATATTTATCATGTTATGAGTACGCCACTTATGTCGTTTGAACTCTTTCAGTGGTGATTGCGGTGAATTAATACTGCACCGTTCGTGGCTTCCTCATTGACAGGCAGATCAGCAGTGCGGCCATTTCGATAGGTCTGCGGCAGACTGAGTGTTATATGTGGCCGACCCAAGGCACTGTTTCATTCGTTACCCCTTACTCACTCAAAATGACTAGCCAATGCATTATATGCCCTCAGCGATCTAAAAGCCAGCCAACTGGCTGACCAGGCCGAATAGCTAGCTTCGTAGGTATCCAACTTTTAATTGGCTACAGCTCAAGTTGTTGGACAGCTTACAAGTAAATCAACTAACCTCTCAACAACCCCAATGTAGCATCATCCTTGTCCTGGCAAAGTGTCAGCTGCTGCGCTATTGTAATGAGTAACGACCCCGAGATTCGAGTCGCAGTTCGAACGCCTGTCACACTTTAAATTTGCTCATACTCGCTTATCAATCTTATGTCCAAGAGGGGTTCGTCCAAACTAGTCATCCAGCCAGCTGACCAGCTATTTGGCAAGTTCGCAACCTAGTCGACTCATTACATCATCCACTTCTATCTCTGACTACTGCACAAGCACCAAGCGGTCTGAGAGGCATGTCAGCTGATGTTCAGAGCGATCGCTTCAATTTATTTAGAGGCTACGCCTGCATACTGCAGGAGGCACTCGGTGGGATATTGCGGAAACAGACCCAAAAATGCATCTCGGGTCCCTTGATAGACATAAAATAAGAAACGAGATGTTACCTCTTTACGTTCTGTAGGGCATATCTGGAATAACACCGTGTGGTTGGGGTCATAGGAAGGTGGAAACTGAAAAGGGCTCATTTACCGTGCTCCGCCGCTTCTGCCTTAGATGACTCATCACCTTTCATTAGTGCTTTGGAGTGGAACACGACTGCTACCTGTATCAGCTTCGAAAAGGCACCCACTGGAAGGAGGTAAGTGACTGCATAGAATGGATCTTTGAGGTCAGGTGCCACAGGTGTTTGGGTGTCCTCGGTCCCCGTTGATTACAAGCTTTAGGAATGGATATGATTTGAGTAACTCGTGCATGCAAATACGAAGCACTACAATTTGGCAACCCCAGGTAGCAGATTGCAGGCAGCATCAACGTAGGCATGCTTATTTTCCTTATTGCAGCAGAACGCTGGTGGCATAAAGCTTCCCTCCCCTTCAACACCCAATAAGTTTAGTGTGGTAACGGGTGGAGTGGGAGCAGATAGCGAGTACTCTTCAATGGTGAAGAGTAATGAGGGTTAAGGAGGCTTAGAGGGTACCCTTCTCCCTCGAAGGCGAATAAGATGGCTCTGTGGTGAGAAGCGTGCTCAGCAAATGAATCTCGCTTAGCCCTGGGTGCCGACGTGCCGAATCGGCTGGCACAGCACTGCTGGCATTGCTGTCATGAAATGCACACAAGTGAGTGGCCTCGCTACGCTTGGAAGTTGTCTTCCAGCCATTGTGAATCAACACAGTTCCCAAGTGCCGTCCACAGAATATGCAATCACAGTGTACTTCTGTCTTGCAATTAAGGGTGGCTCAGTCACATGAAAACGCTGTCTGCTCAGCGCACTCACACTGAGCAGGCAGGTGTGCGCTACCAGCATGGGAGTGCGTGACGGCTTTGCATTTGCTTACCTTACCTATTACTGCACCTGCAGGAGGATGACGTTCCCCATCGCTGTTGATTGGAGGAACCGTACACACTAGTGAGGATTGTGCTCCTTCGGAAAGCGCATTGCTTCCTCCATGGTGGACGACAACTATTCAAAAACGAGATCCGCTTCTTATTTCAACTCAGATGACCACTTATTCCAACGAATATGTACAGCAAATGTAGCGGTGCGGAGAAGTGGCTTGAGTGCATCCAACGTCAGTGGATGATATGGTGGTCAATCTGGTTGTTTGACTTTGCAGTGGCATATGTGGCAGTCTGCTCACGGCGACACTAATTACAACGACGATGACGGTGAAGTGACAGTGGAATCGCCAGCACTACTCTGACGATGATTTGGATGGGGATGTGGCATCGTACTAGCGCTCGTCGCTTAAGAATATTCTCTGAATATCGGCTTTGACGTCATCTTGGTAGTAATGTCTTGCCTGACGACTTTCGCAGATAAAAATGCCAGTGTTGACTGCAAAGGCGTAGGCAAGTGCCACCTACTTTACCTCTGCTCTGCGCTGCACTGACTTCTAGAATCTCTCATATCACAGGAAGGCATTCTCTCTCATTGTGATAGCGATTGTCAGAACGCAATTATGACGTTGAATAGGCACTGCAGACGGAGCTGGGTTTGAGGAGCGGCAGTTGAGGTGCTACGGTGGAGCCGAACGGGATGTACTCAGCAAAATGATCTTGCTGGAACAGCAAAACTCTCACACGAGAAAGTGGTCCTTTAGATGTGTTTGGGTGGACTGCATGATTTGTTTCGCGTCATGATATGAGAATTCGTTTAGGTAGCAGAGCAGAACTGACGTCTTCATCGCGCTGAGCTGGCGTTCCATTGGGCTTGGGAGAAGGAGTGTGGAGCTGCAATGACAGTGGCACCAACATAACCCCGACCAGAAATCCATGTCAAGTCCATTTCCAAGTACCATCCACACACATCTAAAAGGCCGCTTTCTCATGTAGCGTTTTGCCTTTCCAGCAGGCACATTTTACGGAAATCATTCCATTTGGATCCGGTTCTCATATTTTAATGCACCTGACATTCTGGTTATCCGTTTACGTGGTGGTGGTGAGGTTAGTGCAGTGAAGCCAGCTTAGTACGGTAAAGTCACCAACTCGAAACGTCAAATACTCGAGATCAGGCAACTTGGTCCATCCTGATGAGTATGTCTTGACGTTTGTCAAGACAGACGATGTAATCAAGTTATTGTTTGCTGCGAGAACGAATGCCACCCTGTCAATGATGGCGATCGCGATGGGGATTTAAGAGTCCTAGACAACGACCACAAGCGTGGGACCACAATTCCGTAGAGAACGCCGTGAGAGACGGTGAGCAGCATCATAATTGTCATCGAAGTCGGTTCTGCTGTGGGGAAGTGGAAGCACATTACACCACCAGATGGAGCTACGAGGTTAATTAACGCATCATCTATTAACAGAGACGTACTTGCATTCGTTAGGAACCGAAATCAGTTCTCTTGGCTTGGTGAGAAGCGTTTGGCAGAAATGCTTTTCGTTACGGAACCATTGTCGTACACCTTCGCCGAAAGAGTGTCCTTTCTAAACGGTTATCACCATCATCGCCTCGCCCCTTCATCACGTCACCAAAGAAGAACCTCACCTGACCAGAAGGAATAGATAGAGTGGAAGCATCCAGCGCGGTCTCGAGTGGTGCTGTTCCACCACCCCGCATCCGACTCACATTCGGTTTAATCAGTTGTGGTAGAACTGCACCTGGGTGCCTCACGACCTAGCGTGAATTAAAGCATTCTTATCAACGCCTCATTTCGCTGCCTCCACGTGAATCAAGTGAATAGTAGGGGAGCGATTTCCAACTAGCTGGCTGGCTAGCCCAACAGAAACCAATCAGGAAGAAGATCAAACGATCCCTTCTCTTTGATGTTTGAAGGCTCTACTTTACGTGTTTTTGGTGTTGCTGGCCAGAACACTGCTAAATCACAAACACACCTCTTAACCAGCCTTGCTGCTATCATTGGCTTGAAGTTGTTTGTCAAATTTTGCCTAAGATGGTCCGTTTTCTTCATTATGATGTCTCATTCTGCTCATTTATAGCGTGGTGGGACAATGTGGTAGCAAATTCTGCAGTAGGTATGCGTTTCCACTGGAGAAGTGCTATTGGGATTGGCATTTAGGGCTCAAAGAGGGAGGCAAGAAATAGCTTGTTTCAGCCGTTATGCAAGCATGGTTTTGTTGTTTTGGGTAGTTATGCAAGCATGGTTTTGTTGTTTTGGGTAGAGGGTTGCTGGCACAAATGGTAAATGAGATGAAAGTTAACAACATGAAGCACTCGGTGAAGCGGTCCTGTATGTAGTGTCCAAGGCAAAATAACACCCTCACTACTTGCTGAACCACTTTTGGCAGCAGAAAGGGAACCACAAAACGGTACTTCATAGCGGCTGTGCAATACCATATTCATCGCGTTTGTCGTTACAGTAACGATAAAACAATCCTTTTACATTGTTTTGGATGTCTTTTAGGTTACTGTAACACCGACCACACAGGTAGGGAGAGAATAACTGTTGTCCATGGCAAATCAGGCACCACTGACGTCCCTGTGTGCGGAAGTTGACAAATTGGGCATTATCATGTTAGGGATGGCGACGATGATGGCAATTGAAGGCTCGTGAGTGACAAGCGCTAGTGCAGGGCCACATTGTCACTTCGATGGCACAATGACGATCACAAACGGATCTCATGCTTGATGACTGTACTACTCCTTCACGTCAGCATGTTTGCAGTGCGTATTTGTCTAAAAAGTAGTTCCTCTTTCAATAGCGTCGTCATCTCTCACTGAAAAAGAAGCGTATTCTTTAAACAAACATAACCATCAACGTTGTACCCTGTTCATCAAATTAGCAGTGGTGGATTAGGCCACCTACCTGCGCTCTCTCTACACGTTCTAGGGAGGGTGCAAATGCATCTTACCTGCCCTTCACTCACTCGTTTTAAAGGAATGAGAGCCAAACTGGAAAAGATAAATGCTGGCTAATCCTAACATATTTGAAAGAAACTGTTAGGAGTCAAGGATGGGTGAGGGTCGAATAGGTTGTAATGGAGCACCGTAGAAACTAGGATGAAAGGCCTGTAGAAGTGAGAGAAGAGAGGTTGTGAGCACATCCACGAGGTCAGCGTTTTGAGTAGAGCTAAGGCGGCTGTCAGATGTTAATTAGTGGGAAGCTAGATCGACTATTTATTTATCTACTTATCCATCACGCATGCTTCCAGCATCTATCAATCCACTCCATTTTTCATCCAAACATCATCCACATATTCTTCAGCACTTTAAGCCATTATTCGTTGGCAGTTTCGCCTTCTTTCTTAGGCGCTATTGCACCGCGCCAAAATCACCAACTGATAATATTCCTCCAGTCGTTCATTATTCACAGAAATCTCCTCACACCATCGCTCAAGGCCTCCTTATCTGGGCAAGTTGTAGGTAAATGCGACCATCACTGTAATCGGTTGAACTAAGTAGGAAATTGACAATGTCCACATCAGGTCCTGCTTTTAAGTTAAGTCAACGTTTGCGCATGACGGAAGCACTTTGAATGTTAGCGAAATTCAAAGGCCAGGACTGCAGCATCGTGGACAGTAGCTCATCGCAGAGCCATAGATATCCTGCTAAAAAACCTTTTCCTAGCTCGATCTCAATATTTTAAATCAAGTATGGCAAGAACTGCTATAGGATTCCATAAATAATTTCATCACTAGTCTAAAAATTTTTTTGCTAAAAAAACTTTTCTTTGTCACGCTCATCTGCCATCCACCACACATTCGCATGCTCATACGCTCCTCTGCGCCATGCATCTCGGTTCATCTAACATCAACAAATTCGACGTCACATATGCGTGACACGTATAGTAAGCACCCACCACAAAAATTAAGATGCGAATTCAGTAATTTTGAATCCATCGAAGCACTGCACTTGCCCAAAAACAGCCAGCTAAATTTTCCAACTCTTCAGACACCTTAGACGAGTGAGTGGGCCGCAGCTGCTCCCTTCTGCAGTAGATAAGCGTGTTTGTAAAACACATTGTAAAGAAGCTTTAATGGGTAGTAAGTTACTGGTGGTGCTAGTGGTAGCTAAATAGATGCAGCACAGTCAAGAACGATAAAGTGGTTTGCAGACGCAGAAAATTATGTAGGGCGAAGTTTCCACCACATCTTCCAACATCTTTTATGACAAAGTGTAATGAATTTGCGCGATAGATTCGGCTTCACGAAGGAGAGCTGACGCGTATGAGTGGCTACGGCTGTTAAGGGCTTAAATGACATGCGTATTCTGAAAAGAAAGCGTTCTTGAGGTCCTCGTCAGTTTAACCCTCGATGGTATTGGCGAATATGAAGAGAACAACCTGTGACGACGGCAAAGGGAAGGGACGAATGAAGTGGATGAAGCATTAGAAGAGAAAGGACACCTGCAACCTGGGACAGAATCAGGGGACGAACAAAAAGATGAAGAACACGAAGTAGATGGTGAAGACGCACAAGTTGAGTAAGGACGTGCAAAATGGGAGTGGGAGGGAGAAGCATCCATGCACTCGTGCTCACCATATCCTTCTGTTTACCCACTCATTTATCCATGCATCAACATTCGCACCATTTCAATCGACCTAGACAATCGCTTCATTCAGTTGACTTTAACCCACCACTTCATCTACAGGACTCTTTCTTTCGTACGACAAAAGCCTTGACCAACAGCGTTGCAACAGATGTACACCGTTAAGCGAGATTTTCACGCTCACAATCATGCAAGGCATTTCCATCCATAAAAAGGCAGATGTTTGCAAGTAGCACTGATTGGAACTGAGAAAATAAAGAGCATGCACTTCCTCGCTGCTGTCCTTTTACGTCGTATTGGCTGTGAGTGCTGATGCCAGATCAGTCAGGACGAAGGTAGGGCATGTGTGCATGAAAGTAAATGAATTGAATCCTAGCGCTAGCATGAGAGTCGAGGGACACGTGTCCATGGCGGATATGTATTAGTTACATGACATCAACTCCGTTCATCCTCCTTTTTACAGTAAAATAACAAGATCGACAAATAGTCTTCCTTTTTAAGTCATTTGCTTTGACTGCTTTTGGTGATCCACCCGAAGTCTCTACGCCTGCTGATCTGGGATCCGCATAGCTAGCCAGCATGCGCATGGAAATTAGAGGCATAAGCGAGCTAAAGACACTTCTAGAGATGATGAGATAGTAGATGATTGGATGAGGAAAATGATTACATGGACAGATGTTTGTGCGAAGGGAATAGTGAGTGGCGAAGCAGTGCATAGATAATGGATGGGTAGATAGGAGGAGGGTGAAAGTTCGAGAAAAGGAGGGCGAGTGAAGGTGGCAACAATGGTTGTGAGAATGGCTGGAGAGGTGAATGAGCGGATGGATGGATGTTTCAGCAAGGAAATTCGCTTCCACATTGAAGCTAACACCCTCTCAACAACCCTTGAATCTTACACGCGCTGGGGATTCGCCTACTCTAAGGGCTTGAAGACGAAGGCAAGGACGCAGTGCTCGACGTAGGTTGGACGTCGGGTTCAATGTGGATATGTATGCAAGTACTTCGACAGAGAAGGGAGGCGTGTGTAATGAAGACGTCAAGGACAATGCACCAAATTCTATGCACTTGGAATGCGTCGAGGACGATGCACAGGGACGTAAAATTGATGAAGTCTACGAATGATGCAAGTGCCTGCTGCGCATTATCCTCTTCACATTTACTTAAGTCAAAGTACGTGCCTTCCTAAATGCTAGTACACCCTAGTACACACACGTATGCGGCTTATGATCCAGATAAACGTGCGCTCGGCTACAAATGGATGGGTTTTATGCTTCATGCATGGGCAATGCGGAAAATAACACGACAACACAGAAATGCATTTGTACACAATGAAAGAAAGGTCAATGGTAGGATAGGGAACGTGCATCTCGAGCTGCACAGCCTAGAAACGCAACTTCACAAATGGAAGAGCCTAGCAGGTAGTTCAAGACCTTGAAGCGATCACCACGGCAATTCACTGTCCTTTCCTGTTAAGGAAAAAGGTGAGGAAGGGAAGAAGGGAACAAGCATTCCACCGACCTGCCCCCAGAGAGGACTGTTGAAATGTTTACGTTTGTTCACTTAGTTTTCATCCCCTCGACTGCAATATCAACTATCACTCAATCGCTCCCTACGTTTGCCTCCAGTTCACTCTGCTCGTAAACGCATCAATGAAAACGTCAGGTCTGCTGATCCTTAACTTGCCTTTTACACGCAAATGAAGCACTCGCCCTAGAGTCAAACGCGAGACCGGAACCCTGTGTTTCCATCAATTGGTGTCACAATTTGGCTTATGGTCAGTAAGGAATCGCACACTCCTAAGGCATGTGTTCATACCATGTCGCCTTGGAGGACTTGGATGCATCACCTGTCCCCTTGCGGTAGCTCAAGCTGTCAACTTGGGAGAAGCAATGCATAGTTGTGGATGCACTGCTTCATCATCACTGGGAAACCTCTGCTGACAGCTACTACAATTGGCCATCTTTCGTGCGTACTGATCGTAGGTTGGTAGACCCAATTCTGTCTGGCTTAAGAATTCGCACCCTTTGATTGAAAGCACTACAAACACATGGGTGGACTACGCATTGCACCTGTCCGAGACATTGCAGTCACAATGAATGAATACATAAAAAAGTGCGGATGGGCGGACACCTCTTGTTTCGTGGCCGGATTATCATGCAGTACAAGCAAAGTGAGATGTCGTGATAATGCACACTGCTAAAGCCAATTTATAAGGTATCCAACAACACTGGCGGAGATTCTGCCTCCATACATGGTGAAGCTGCTTTCCATGCACCATTTCTGTCTACAATGCCAGAAGCTTACTTCCTCTTCCCTGGCCTTCAAGTCCTCATTTCGCTTGTTGTGAAGGATTGTAGACACAATAGCGTAGTTGCTGACGCATTATAGTGACAAGGAATTAGCCCTATTAGGACTCCCGTGTGGTTGGATGGTTGCCTGGTCAGGCGGGTGGGTGGGTGGTCAGTCATTCAACAGCATTCTACCTGCGTGACAGCGCCTGATCACTAGTACACACAGAGCGTGGTCGGTGTGAAGATGTGAGGCTTTGCAGTCAGCCTGGGCAAAGTACGACTTTAGGTCCAGATGGCTGCATTAAATATGCTAGCTACTAGAAGGACCTAGCAGACCAAGTGACACTCCAATGATATGGTTGCTGCCCAAGTCAGAAAGCGTTTATTGCACTAGCTACTGTGCCACCTTGTCTATGCTCGATGAAGTGTGTCGACACTGTAACCGAGAATTGGGAATTGTCGAGCCAGCTGACTCTCCACTAACCGACCATATGTTCAAGAGTGCGAAGCGTGCACGACAGCAACGACAATAACAAATATCATTGCAAAGTGTGGAAGGGGTGGTGGAATAAGCAGCCTGACAATGGAATTGGCATGCCCAAGTACAACATACGCACACACACAAGCACAGAGAAAAGGGTGAAGTAGTGGAGGTGGATGGCATGCCGTTCTCTGCAACTGCAGTAAACAGGTGAGTGCGATTACGACCGTGTGCGCATATGCACACGGAACCGACGTACACAGTCTCTTCGTGTCCTTTTGTCTCGTTCGCTTGGTTGTTATTCCAGCATCAGAGTAGAAGGCATTACAGAGAGGAACACAAATCTGGGCAACTTACAATGTGTTTTGAAGATAAAAGCGGTGGTCTTGCACAGGCTATCGCAGAAATTCAAAGCAGATCTTTATGAGTGTGGTCTTCAGGCAACTTCGAAACGATGATGCGTAAGTGATGGTGAAATAAACGCTGCTGGTATCCTTCACCACACATTCTGTCCATGATTCAGCAGCAAACTCTTATACATTATCCACTGCTGTGAGATGTTAGTTCAACTTGTCATCGACCAGTGAAAGCAGTCCCTGGTTAAAGCCTTTTCCACCGCGATCAAAAACTTTGCGAGGATGATGAGGAGTTCGCCAAGAATATGCAACACTTCGCAGGACAGGGTTTCCAATGCATACCACCAACCAGGATTGCTAACTGTGTTTTTGTTTAGAAACGGCAGTGTGGGTTGGCGAACCCGGGCCAAAACTCGGTTCCTCTAATTCCACATCTCCACAGTTGGACGTGCTGTCACGCATTTACTCTCAACGTGAATAGCTTGTGACGTAAGTATACAGCATTATGTCCGCTATAACCTCAAACAATGCAAGCTTGACTTCTTTTGGATAAAAGCTGCAAGGATGAATAGGAGGTGTGCGACGCATATGAATAACACTCGTTTAATTGCAATCGTGTCTGATGTCTGCCAACTAGAAGGCAGTGACACAACAACCATACCGCAAAGCAGCTGACAAAATGGCCGGATTTGTCAGAAGCAGAAAAAGTGAGGCTTTGGGCGCGGAACCAACAGAAATGACTAAGTGATTGCTGGCACTGTGACAACAGAAATTGGGCACGATAAAGGTGCGTTTTCTCATGATTTGTTTTGCCGTGGGGAGAACGACCGACTATGGATACAAAACCTTTGTTATGCCTCCTAGACAGCAGTGCGAATCACAGAGCGTGTCGACAGAGAAACAAGGTTTTGTATAAAAACGATTTTTACTTCCCTCAATGCCAGACTGCATCGCGACTGAGATGTCATCCATCTTCACCGACCCAAAACGGATCCCCATTATTGCCCGACTCAAGTGTTCATAACTGTTCGTCGGATGACTCAAGGCAATCAGCGGCTCGCATCAGAGGGTGTCAACACATTCATCTACATCAGCCTTTCTATTCTCCTCTCGCGTCCTCTCTCACCGTTAGCCGCTGTGCTCTAACCCATTTTGTAGTCTCAGTCCGAGTACACTTCGACAGAATCACAAAAGGAGTAAAACCTGTGGTATGAATCTACTCTTTCGATATGACAGTTCACTTCACGTATACGCGCGCAGGAACTACTTACCCTCCTCTTTCCAATCGCTTACCCATTCGCTATCCTTAAAGTTAAAAGGACTGCCTTTAATTTTGCAATTAAGCTAAGACGGAGTAAACAACTGCGCGACGAGTTCTGTTTTCTTTTCTGATGAAGCGATCGTTTTACATTGAGTGCGTGTGTGTAAGACATCATGGAAATGAGCGAATAGAGTTCAAGTAGGGACAGTTCGATGTTGGCATAGCTGACTTCACTCTATGAATGCTAGTCATCACTGAAGCGATATTATCAATACTCTCGTGACTTCTGGTGAAGTGTACTCCAACCAAGACTATAAAATGGGTCCGAGCACGGCTGCTAGATATGAGAGAGGACGCGAGGGCTATATGGAGAGGCTATTCTCCATACGGATAAATGTGCTGAGATTCGCTGATTACCTCGAAGCGCCGCAGTTGGGTCACAATTAATGTGATAGTTGCTCTCCGTCCCGGTATGCTTCATTTAAAAAAGGAAGTGCCCTGTCAGAATGTTAATGAAGGCGAATATTGAGAGAAGTCTTCAACGTTGGCATACGAGTAGTTGTTCGTTTGGCATGATGGTCTGCGATTTACACTGCTGTATGGGAGTCATGATCAAGGTGTTATCTCCATGCTCGGTCAATCCAGTTTCGATCGTTTTCCTTACGCCAAATAAAATCCCAAAGAATCTATTTTCCTCTTGCCCAATTCCATTTGTCGATCCCATAAATTTCGCAAGCACTGTCTCATTTTTGTTCGTTTTTAATGAGTCCGGCTTCTTCGCTAGATACCTTGACTAAGCAGTATGCTGAAATCCAGGATTATTGTCGCCTTCTCGTTATTCATCCACCTTTTATCCGCGATCGTTGATAATCTAACAAGACAAGAGCGGATCTGCCTGAAGAAACCACTAAGAACCGGAGGACGCAATCCTATCCTTTTAAAAGACAGGATGGGCTTAAACGAATGAGCGACTGCAAAAGAGTGCAAGTGAGGGCAGTGGGACGGATTGCAGGATTGTAGATCGTTTTCAAAGCCCTATCACTTGCGTCACTCGAACTGTACCAGAATCATTTCTTTCCATTAATTACCCTAGTTCGTGCTCCTCTCTTTTTTCCCTTTGCATTCTAAAAATCAAGTCGCACTCACAATCAGGAACTTGGAACTAGTGCAAACCAACGCAAAGTTGTTAAGAGCGGTTTGTGGCACAACGAAAGCAACAATTCTAAGCATCCACGCCCCACGAGGTGCTTCGACCAGTTTCCTATGAAAAGGGGTGAATTCCATTGCAGCCACTTGTGAATAGCGCAGGAGAAGACTTGCTTGCACGTATTTACTGTCGATGTGGGGAGCTCGTGACGTAAGCACATCACGCTCATTGTAGCTCAAACAATGTCGCTATGGTTTCTCCTAAAATAAAGTGGTAAGGATAAAAGAAAGATGTGTGATCGCAACCTTGGGCACCTATAGGACCCTTACATTTGCAATCGCTTCTGAAGGCTGTTCCAGGAGACCAGCACTACAGAGTGGCTGTACAAACAAACGAAAATGAGGCATTAAATATGGAGTCGGGCACCACCATCTTCTTCTCACCTACATGCCCCAATTGCTCGTGCAACTCTTGGAGGACCGTTTGTATCATCGAGCCCGGAACAACAAGACGTTTGGGGGACGTGGCATCTTCTTGATACCATAAAACTTCGTCTTCTAGGGTGAGTTTGGGCCACTGTCGCCATATCCGTTTGGCTGCTTTGCTGAACGAGTTCATCTCTTCTGCAGTAGGCTTGTGTGAGGACACCAGGAACCTCTCGTATAGCAACGCCGTGTCGGGATCGGTACTTGGTGTGTTTCTTCACTGGTGTCTAGTAGGCTCGCTCAAAAATAGCGTGCCCACTATACCGCTTTCCCTCTCTGCTGGGAGAGGTGTGCGAGGCAATGCATCCGCGTTGCCATGCGTAGTCCCTTTTCGGTACTGCACTGTAAAATCGTATTGCTGCAGTTCTTCGTACCAGCGCGCCACGGAGCGGTCAATCTCCTTCATTGTTCTTAGCCAGGTCAGCTCTTGGTGGTCCGTTCTCACAATGAACTGTTTCGTTATCAGGTAATGTCTCAAGTGCCGAACCATTGTAAAGATGGCAAACAGTTCGCGTTCCGTTGCACTTTTCTGTCTCATTTTTTGTTGAGCCCGGTGCTGGCGTATGCGATGACGTGTTCCCTGCCTTCTTTATCTCGTTGGGATAGAACACCGCCTACGGCTACGTCGCTGGCGTCTGTGTCTAGTACGAAGGGGGGTGCGCCGTTCTCGAAGTTGGGTAAGGCCAGAACTGGAGTGGAGCAGAGCCTGCGCTTTAGTTCCTTAAAGGCCTCATCATGTTCGTTCTCCTACTTAAAATTCTTTTTCGCCTGCTTCTCTGTTAATTTGTGCAGAGGGTCGGCGATCTTGGCAAAGCCTTTGACGAAACGTCGGTAGTAGTTTGCCAAGCCGAGAAAACTGCGGAGCTCCGTCTGATTAATTGGTGTCGGCCATGTTCTCACTTGGTTTGTACGGTCTTCGGTCACCGCCATCCCATTTGACGAGACTGTATGCCCCAGGAATGTAATTGAACGTTGAGGAAAGTGGCATTTCTTTGGGTTCAGGGTTAATCCAGCGTCTCGGAGGAGATCTAGCACAAGTTTCAGGTTGGCATTATGTTCCTGCGTGTCTCTGCCAAAGACAAGGATGTCATCGAGGTATATTATGCAGTGCTTTGGAAAAAGCCCCGTTAGTGCAGTCTGCATCAGGCGCTGGAAAGTAGCTGCGGCGTTACATAGTCCAAACGGCACTATGAAAGCTGTCTTCTCTCTGTCCGTCTCCGCTACTTTCACTTGAGCCTTCCTTCTCCTCCTCCTCCACCTCTTCCTTCTCTTCCTTTTGCGGTCTTTGCGTGTCTGTAAGCCTTCTACCCTATCCAATGTCCAACTAGATATCCACCGCGGTGTGAATTTCCTACATAGCATCGATTTGACAGCAATCGCATTTAACCTCAAAAACATTATAGTGTAAAGAACTGCCAGTAGGTGGACAACGCATGGAATAATGGAGGTGCGACTGTAATCGCCTTTCTCCTCTCCCTCCTCCTGAACCCCTTTTGATGGCACACATGCTGGTCTTAGCTTGAAGACGTGGCACCTATTTAGATAATTCCAGCACACTGCAGCAATATTGTTACGTTGCTTGTAAGAGTGCACCAAGCGCGACAACTATGTATACCCAGTCGGGATCTAAAAATTTACCGAGTAATCACACTTCAATTTGGAATTGAGTTCGATTTTTATTACATGTAAACGGGCAAATTTTATTTTTTTACACGAGCACTATACACGCTGCCGATGTACTTGTTGATGCTTTAACAAATGGATCAAGGAGGTAACAGGACCTTATGCCAAAATTTTGATAAAAAGGAAGCAGTTTTGAGCGAAATCTGCGCAAGTGAGGGTGTTTCAGAGCTATGGATTGCAACTTTCGTTAGTGAGCTAAAGGTGTAGCAAGGCAATTAATGGGACCAGAATCCCATAGCAGCCGGGCTAAACCAGAGATTAGTAGTAGGAAGCTGGTGACCTATATTTGCCAAGGACATACACTCAGTTCTGGAACAAGGTGAACATTTTGCGCTGAATCCATGCCCATAACCAGCATTCTTGCGAGGGCTGAGGAGATGATGCTGCCTCCAGAAAGAGGCATTATTGACTACAACACACGAGGAGGCTACTCTTGATCTTCTTGTTGCACCTAATTAATACGGAGGAAACCAGACATAAGTTGAGTTTTTAAGGTAACACGCTTTGTTTAATGCGCTTTACTTGGTGCTTAAACGGTCGATTTTTTTCGAATTTGTGACTTTCGGCCCCGTTACTTAAATATATGCTGTGTTAAGCTTGAAACCTGTTGCGCACAATCTTCGGAGGATGGCGCATAAATGGCAGTGACTTTCGACCAGGGGCAAACTTTGCCCCAATCCAACCATAGAAACCTTCAGTCATAGATAAAGCTGAGTAAAAGATGCGCACCCATTTGTTTGCAATGATTCTCATGCAAAAGGCACATTGATGCTGCCATCTCTCATAAGTTTTAAAATCCTATTTCAGTGAATAGTTAACCACCAAAACAATCTATAAGATTGCCTAGCCGGGACTCGAACCCGCAACCTTTGACGCCTTACCAATTAGGCTCTTAGAACTCGCTTTCCGTCTGTCCATTTCAAAAAGACGAACTGTGCATTCGTACAATTACAGCCACTGGTTCACCAACTCCAATTGCGGACTTAGTGGTTAGGACCCAGGTGACAGATAGTTGCCCTTTATCCTCCTATCCCAAACGCCACCTTGCATTTTGCATTTGGGTAAGTAAACCCCTGTTGTCAATGCTTCCTATCATACCTCGACCGTGTTCATGAAGGCTTCATATCAAAGTGATGACGGCAGTTGGTAATTAGGGGTGATTCGGTTGAGAGCCGCCTTCATTATCGTGGCACAGCAACGGTAGGGTAACATGTCTAGTTACAATTAAGCCTGGAAGGCAGAGAGGTCCCAACCATTTAATGTGTGCACCAGAGAGGTGGCTTTAACAAGAATGCTAACGCAAATGCGAAATTGCTGCTCTTGGCAATCAGTTCGAGAATGGTCACCCTTGTGGCCAGAATTCGACTTGCCACCTCTTCCTACAGCCAGTTAGTCAAGGAGTCAAGTCAATGGGTTCACCTTGATCGAGAGATGTGCTCTACTTCACACGCATCAATGTAAACACACTTCGTCTCAGGTGCCACGAACCAGTGATTGCGCACAGTTACGTACCTTAAAACTTAATGCAACATTTCGGCAAAACAGAGAAAACTTAAAGCTGTCTTTTTCTTATCTTTCTTAAAGTTCTTTAATGCGCATATTTTATGACTTGTACAATGCTAGGGCATGCTAGATTTAGGAATGCTTGCATAAATAGTAGAATACGGACTGTGCATCCAGTCTTTACAACGTCCATTCCCATTATTTGCGGAGTTGTTGCTTGAGAGAATCGCGTTTCAGTTGGATAGTAAGATTAGGCAAAGAGAAAAGGGAAAACCTTGTAAAAAGCAAAGGTTAGTTTAGATAGGGAGTTGAGGGCGTTGCCTGTGGTGTTGGTGCGTTATAATCAGTAGTGTGCATTGGCAGAAAGCAATAAATGCATATTAACTATCTCACACTCGCTTCGACTTTCCCTGATATATGTCAGGCCGTTGACCAGCGTGGTAATATTGAAAGATGATCAATTTCTAGCAGCCAGTATCCAAATCTCCAAAACAAACCAGATATATATTTTTCCTGCACTTAATGGGTTGTTGACAGACGGTGTTCTCAGAAAGAATCTAAAAGGCTACCTTGGACAGTTGTTTGGATACACTTAAGGGATTGCAACTGGATCCAACATTAGAAATAAAAGGGAACTATTAATGGTGGAAATGGAGGACAAGTGATTTCGCGATTTGTGATTGGCATGCATAGCAAAGCTACACTTGGGATTTCCGACGATGTTTTCACAGGTATTTCGGAGTCTGCAGCAAAAGTGGATGGCAAAGAGGTACCTATCTCACGAAATGAGAGAGGTTGAAGTATTAGGAGTGCAAGCACCGCCGCATGTCCGATGCAGCATTAAAGAGCTATTACTGCTAACGCAGAGAATGATTGAGGAGTGGGAACGAATAGACTTGCGATAAAAGGACGTGTATCTTTATTTCCCTTTTGTACATGTTGACAAAAATGGAACCAGGAGCCTGCAAACCACCGATGATAGTGGAAGGTGGATAGCTACTTAATACCGTGGCCACAATATAACAACGCAGGCTCCAATATTGGTGGTCAAACCTTCCGCTCCATTTTATCTGAAGTTTCTGCATTACATCAACTGTGCGTAGGAAGACACTAAGGATAATATTGTGACTTTGGGCTGACTAATTCTGCAACTGTACAACATCATAATTCAAAACAGAGTCAAATGACTCACTGAAGAATATCATTTTGAGGCAGCTACCTGGACGTAATCCTCTGGGCTCAAGAAGTGGACAAAAGTTGATGGCCGCCTCTCACTAAAATGGCTTACTTGAAGAAACCTCGTTTTTTTGGGAGTTGTCACTGGTGTGCACATTGTAGGTGATTTGCCAATGATATTGCCGGTGGTCTCTTTTTTCCGTTAGCATGCAAACTCGATTTTGGTACCCAGCATTTAGTGTACCCTTGTATGGAGCGTTTGTTCTGATTAATGTACCTTGTATGGAGCGTTTGTTCTGATTAATGTATGCGTTGCGGACGGATTAGTAGGCAAATACTCCTATCTGAATGCAGATTGTTCTTGCGGCCTAGCCACCGTTGTTACTCTGAGAAGGATAAGGCTACAAGTTCCGTTACTTGCTCGTCAGAACGCATTGCCTACATGTGCGGAGAGGGCAGGATCCTCTTAGACTGGGTAGACATTGATTGTAGAGATGAAGTTTATCTCCGCAAGTCAACTATAAATATTCTAGCGGATAATAAATTATTGTGGCGGATATGGATTGCTTTTCAACTTTAGTGGCTACGGTCACCCTCACAAGAAATGAAACATAGATCCTGTATCTCACTGGCTGTAAGGTGAGGTACGGATGTTGAGTCAGCCTGCCGTGATTTTAGCCAGGTGTTTCTGCTATGTATTTCATGTCCAAACGTCAATTCCTTCTTGATGGTCAGTTTTTATTTCACTTAGGCCATTGTTTGATTGATTCGCCAAAACGTAATTTTCTGCCTCATTTATAGTATTTTAATCTGTTCCACTGCCTTTTTATTTATCGCTCATAGTGTGTATTAACTCCTTATCCTCATGTCACTGCAGCCTTCACGTCTTTGCTGAAGTTAGGATTGATGCAATAAAGACGGTACTTGACTCTCTACCATTGGATTAACACGGCAATTTCACCTTCAACCTCCTGCCGCAGTGCCGTCAACACGAATGTCGAACCCGAGATCATTGCCACAAATTGCACTCAGCACGCACGCTAGCAACTTTTTCCGCATGAAGACGTGCAGTCGCTGCGGATCTAGTAGCGTCTCCCTTATTGTGGGCCCACATTACCATATTCCTTATCCTAAGTATGCTCACCAACTTCTAACCAGCTGCCTGACGTGGATATAAGCCACCGTCGATGAGTGGTCAATCAAGCCTGCTACCGTAGCACTGGCGATTTGCACTGCATATGAAAACGACTACATCGATAGCGATGCTGCCTCTACAAAGCCTGTTGATGGGTTCATCTCTTTGTTGATGTGATTTGTTCGTGTGGTGGAAAGGATTGGCAAACACTGTCCTAAGCCTTAAATAGACGTTATATCCAATACGCCAGTATGAAACGCATTTGTGGCCAATTGGCTTGCGCAAGAACACACTCCGCGATGGTAGCTGGGTGCACTCGGGGTCCATTTCATTTCCATTTTGACTACATAATCCTGCAAAGCTGGAGTTATTGCAATGGGATCATCACGATTTAAAGTGTCAAAGTTCGTCTTGTCAAGGGCGTTATTTTCTGGTCTACAATCTGCACACCTGGTTATCAGACCTCAGGATATCCTACTCTAAGAAGCGTGGGAATTCCCATCAATGGATTTCACCCGCCGTATATTATGTCATACAGTACCCCTTTTGGCACGTGGAAGAGCCAATGGGCCAATGGGCTAAAAATAACAACACAGGCCAGAGTTTGATGCCTGACACTTCTAGTGGCCTGCTAGCTCTAGGCAATGAAGCGCGAAAAAGCCCCAGGATTCTCTGCGTATTTTTCGAAACTAGTCTAAAACACAAATTTTAGGAGCTTCCAGACATCGCAAGAGTTGGGAAGTTTGATTTTAATTCCGGTGTTAAATGCGGGTGTGCTGCCCGAGGGAAGCGTCCTAAACACTTTTCGGCTGGAACAAAAGTTTTTTCTGCTCCTTCTAAAACTTACTTCTCCCACTATTTCCCACACAAACGGTCGCTACAATCTGTTGGATTAGGTGAGGCGGTTCCCTAACTCATTAATCGCCCTGAAACTGGCTTACCATTTCATCCGTGCGGGATGCTCCACCCACTGGTCTCCCAGTAAACGAACACCGCTTCTTATCCAAACCTCAGGGAGCGAAGACAGTATGTTTGGTAGGGTTTTGATGTACTACTTGTTATTTTGGATACTCTGCTGCAGCAGCCTCAATGCCACAAAATGTCGTCCAAACCATCCATGCTGGAGCTCTAGCACATGACCGCGCCTCGAAAGCAGCTACAAGGATGCGAGCAGTGTCACTTATTATAAAAACAAATGAAAATCCTCCTCCTTCCTTGGTAAAAGTGCAGGCGGTCTACTTCCTTAAAGTCAGACTAAGATGGAGTTCAATTTTCGGTCACTCGATGACGGTCAATCACGTGCGTCAATGGAGTCCAGTAGTTGACTCAACCTCTCCACTGTATCAGCAGTTCTGTTGGCTTGTTAATTTCTCACTTTAATCTCCGTTGTTGCAGCCGAGCGCTTTTTGATCTTATTCAGGTGTCCGTCCACTTGCGTGAGCGGTGATGCGGCTTGCGATCAACGAACATGCTGTTAGCGACAAAATTCAAGAGGCAACTTGAGCTGATTCTAGAGGGAATTTTAAGTAGTTCTACCAGTGACCCTTGTGGTGGCTAACATTTTTTGTGAAGTTGATAGTTTTCGCGAGACAAGGGAATGGGACGGTTTGGAAGCAAACCCACAGTCAGTAAATCACTTTGCAAAACCACTTTGAAGGCCTCCTTCGTTTCTCTTAGGTACTTAGGCGATTATTTCCGCATGTATTCATTACTTTGCCTCTGCTTCAGTTCGGCCCGAATTTTCTGGCTTCCACGGGGAGGACGAGTTCCTGTTCTGTAGTTTGGCTAACCGTACCAACCATTCCCTCAGAATCATTTTACCTCTTATGTTACTTTATGGCACGTTAGATATCGAACAAAGAACCGCATGATTAACCAGGAGTCTCAAGAACTGCGTAAGTGCCAAGACCGTTGGTTGGTGGAGAGACCACTACGTTGGGGTCGTCAATTGCAAATGTTTCACTGCGACTAAGCCGCTCATCGCAGCAGTGTACCAGAATTTCTGCACGACCACGACGACGTCCTGATCCCAAAAGACTGAATGCTTATGCGCATCAGCTATGAGTATTAGGATAGACCCGTCTACTACTGCGAGGAGTACTGCGGTGGAAAAATTAACCTCATACCTGCAATGTTGAAGGTCCGTCTCTTGTAATTACCACAGAATAAATTACTCGTTGAATAGTTGAACAGTTTGTTTGTTAGTCAGGTATACTTTATCAATGCATTGTCGACTTTGTCACATCCATTCGAATGAGTCCAAAATGTGGCTTTGAGCTTGCACCGTTATGAGATCCACATTTTAGACAGAAGAAGGAATAAGGAAATGCACACTTATATAGACCAAAAAAGAGATTGAGTTCGCTAAAGAAGGACTTGACTTTGCCATCTACACAAAAGTTGGTTGCTTTAATTACGAGCCAGCGAATAGTGACAGGGGTCGTTAACTATTGATTCACAATGTTGACTCAACAGGAGAGGCGAATTTGGGAACACTTTGCTCCACCCCCTCCCAGTCCGTCGGTTACTCGAAGGGGGTGATTCAACCGAAGGTGAAGTTGTTCTAGTATAGTCATTACGATGTAAACCATACAGAGGGAGCCTGGTGGGATGAAATCTCAAAATAGGCATTGAGGACCTCCAGAGTGGAACCTAAAGACCTCATTGGCCGGCAAAAAATCAAAACTAATGACTGACCTCTGATCTACTCGCCTATAGAGAATTATGTCTCAATCAAACAGCCCAGTCCGCTTCATATTTATAGATTGACAATTTTAGCATAAAAATAAGGTGACTGGCGTTTTGACTTGCCGTGCAGAGGGGGATCAGCACACCACAATTTTAGAAATTGCTTTTCAGAATCCTTGCTGTCGTCAGTCCCAACTGCATAGTCTCGTATTTAATGAACTGCCGTGGGAGCCACGCAGGTGCTCGTGCCAAAGAGATTGGTGCTCTTTTCCAATCGCAGTAGAATTATAAACCACTATCTCTAATAGCATTCGCCCCACTAACTGCTGGTGCTGCTGACCTAGTCAGTTGGGAACAATGAGGTCTTGATGCTTAAATTTCAGAACGTTACACACGGATACATTTGAGAAAACTGCGCATGGTTTAATGGTAAGATTCAATTCCTTATTTGCTTCGTTTTACTTCTTGCAAGTACTTAGCCCCTCGATGATGCAAAAGTTTATTCGTGTCTCCACACGTGCATCTTCCATTGAACTGACAGTACAGTTCTTCCCTACTTCCCCATATCCTGCCAATACATGGCTGGGGCGGCCGTCTGAACTGAAGGAGCTGCACAATTTATGCTGACAAGATCAAATTCGGAAACCACCAGATGGGCAGAATAGAAGTCAAATTTAGCGTGTTATCTTTAAGTTTATGGAGCTGCTATCGAGCATTTTTTACCTAAGTAATCGATCCAACGAACACCAACTAAGTGAGCTGTAAGATGCCTTAAGGACCAAAATTTTCTGGGCATAGGATTACAGGTGGTTTATCCTTCTTATTGCGAATGATTACAGACTGCCCTGATCTCTATCATTAGAATCTGAGCATGCTGGATTTATAGAGGCCATAACTTTATAGCGGGAAAAGAGGGATAGTAGTAGATCGCATAACTCCTAATGTATCACCTTATGGTAGGAAATGGTAATTTAAGAGGGAAGCCCTTCACACTAAGTCATTCTGTTATCCGAAAGCATAAACCACTATTTGTGGAGAAAAGGGTGTCAGCGCGTGGGTCTGAAGCATTTTGGGTTCCAGATAAGCATGCCTTCCGTACAGAGACCTCTGTCACTGACGCGCGCAGACGAGCTAAAGGACGCGCCAGGCACTTGTTGTCCAATGGCTACCTGAGGCACTCCATAGTTTCACTCAGCCACACCAATTGTTCTGATCGCCTTATCTTGACCTTAGTGGGTTCGGATAGGTATACAACAGGTTAGGGAGAGTGGAGATTAAAATTTGTCCACAAATGGAAGCTCTAGGAAACCAGAATCTTTCCTTACCGTCGAAATCGCAGAACACGCTTTTCAGTTGCTGTGAATGTAACCTTTATTAAAAAACCACAAGATCAGTAACTTTTAGTCAAGTTGCCTTAAACACTTGGTGCATATTAAGTAAATGCAAGAAACTGCAAGCTCGACAAGCCAGCTAGTTTGCACTTCGAGGTACTTTAACACCATAACGTTCAATAGTCCGGCTCGCCCAAGCATTCATCTTGAAGTGGATTTTTTCCTTCAGTGCGGCAAACTTTTGCGGCATATACTTCCTCACCTTCTTCACAATTTCCTTCTGAATTAGATTTGTAAGGAGGCCACTGTTGACAACAAAACCCACCACCTTGTTAAAGGTGCCTTCGCCTTTGATATGTACACCTTTCCACTGCTTAATATCGACATCTTCAAGGTCTAAGGAAAAGGTAGCAAATTGTGGTAGATTACGCAGTGAGTTGTGGCTTGATCGCAAGGGCTGCAGTTCTTCCAGAAATGGAAAGCAGGCGCGGAGCTTTAAGTGCAGAACGAGTGGTTCAATTGTCATTGTGACAGGGTGGAACCAAATAAGGCGGAAAACAGAGAGGAATTTAAAAACATCCCTGTGGTTGAAATTACATTAGTTTCTAGATTTGTACAGAAGGACTAAGTCAACACCATCAATCGCTAATGGTCCGACCATAGAGGATAAGATCAAATACTAGCGAAAGGGCAAGAAAAGGCTGGATCATCTGTTCACCGAAAGTCAGAGGCTTGAGAAGCTTGGTAAATACAGGTGAAGCACCTAGATTTGAAATCCGCTTGTTTTTTGGTCAGCAGTCATCTAGGATTCACGGAAATCTCTTGTCTGATGTCATGAAACCACCTTATAATTGCCACCTCTAGCGCATTGGGTAGGTATGAGCAGGTGCGCTTGCAATGGTAATGACATACACTGTGCGTCTGTGGCATCAATGTGACTTAAACCCATGCCTCGGTTTGGTGGTCCACATTTCATGATGGCTGATGATCTGAGCCACTCTGTCATTCACCCTAACTTTGCAAAAAGGCCCTTTGACTTAAGGCTGTGAAATGGTTCCCGCGTGCCGTTTCTATCGCTGGTGGATAGATTTTCTTGGCCACTATGTGTGATACATTTACTGACCTTGGTCTTGAAAAATACTTTTAGCTTTGACTCCGCGTTCACAGTCAGCTGCTGGAGGCCAATATTCCAGTCAATGCTAAAGCAGCGTGTGGTCACTTTCCACTCCTTCGTTTTACTTTCTTCCATCGGAATTGCCTTTATCTCTGGCAGTTTGACTTCGTAGATGGACTTGAGATTGTGAATGCGAATCTTCTGTAGCTCCACTCTGCTTACTCGAATGGGATTTTTCAGTTCGAAGAAGTCTTTGCCCGCATGGAACACTCGCATCCCATAATCCATGAGAACGTGGAACAATTGCAAATTGCTAGTGGAGGTGTTCGTCATTCTTCCTGATACTGTGATCAGCACTAATGCTATAATGGTAGCTAAAATCATCAAACAGTGTCTCTTTAGCCACAATAAAACTAACTGAATCCCTTCCGTTGGAGAATTTTGACGAAATGTACTTCGCTAAGTCTTACAGACCATTAGAAGGACCAATTACGGGCCATTTGAAAAGCATGGAGGGGGGAATTGTAGTAAAGTTCAAAAGGAGCCCGTTGTGTTAGGGTTCCAGCACAAAAATTTTGAAAAAAATTTATGGACTAAACAGGTCAATATAAGTAAATGCTCACACGACCTTATCCTCTTAGTTTTGGAAGCCCAATTTTACATTATGGTTGATCAAAAACCGTGGAGCTTGAAAGAACTGCCACCGGATGCAATGCACGCTTCTGTCGGTCCATGTGGCAATATTCTTCATTTTGCGACTTTCAAGTTCTCGTGAGCGCAACACAACCGTATGTTTTGAAATTCCTTTACCGAACACAAGCTTTACCAGCTGACTGGCGGTTAACCTGGGACTTAAGGAGGTGGTAAACCTAGTCTTCTATGTTGACCATGTGCATAAGCACCATTGCCCTAATTTAAATTTAATAGTGCTAAAACTAGCGTAAATATTAAATTTCAAGGGCACTTGATGAGAGAGAGCTTGGTTGGCATTGAAGCTTACTAGTATAACTTCGCAGCTGCTAATACCGAACAGCTTAGATCCAGAAAATAGCTTACATACGCACCATAGAGCTAAAAGTACGGTTGCTATGACATTTCCCTACGGTTTTTACAAAGTGCTTATACTTGGCTGATTCTAGCTGCAAAATGACCAGAAATGGTTAAAATGAACATGACACCGAAAGGATTTTCATTCAGTGTGCGTACATACAAAGTAATTATTTGCGTAAGATTAGATAACGCATCCTCAAGTAGTGATTTTTGGTATTAGGAAATACGATGGACGAGAGCCCCACTAACCTGCACATCGCTGGTCCATAGCGCCGTCTATCTGATGAACATTCAATGGGGCCTTCCTTAAAGGTCACCTCCATAGATTCCATTGGTGGCGCTTGTTACTAAGTAACGGAATAAACATTTTCAACCTATATCGATGGTGACTCATTAAATAGCGCATAGATTAGTCCAGGATGACATCTATCTCACAAGTCAGGGCAGCCAAAGAAATATTCCCCAAGTTCGCTCTCAACGTTACAAAGGCTTATGCCAAACAGCTTCACAGTCAGTTACATGGAGTAGTTTGCTGTTTCGTTTAATTGTATGCTTACCTGCGCAAGCACTATGAGCTTCGCTTTTGCTCTGCAGAAGGCAATGGCTTTGGGGACTCCCAGCTCTTCACCATATCATTCGGAAATGCCCTCATTTACCACAGCGTTTTGCTGCCACTTCAGTGAGGCCTCAAGGTGTTACATAATGTACTACCCTTCTGTTCATTCGAGGCATTCAGAGATGGGGTTATTTGGATATCTCCTCGTTTGGTTCTGGCGAATGCTCATGGCTTCGCCCTTGTATTTCTCCCGAGAGGCATGATTATTGGCCAGTAGTTTCCCAAAAGCTTCTGTGCATCAAAGAACATTCTCTCTCCGTTTTATGCCACCCTTCGTAATTAGAGAGGTCTTCGGGTGCTTTCGAAGAATCATAAGGGACCAAAGTGAACGATGCTAAGCTCGAAATCTCTTAAGCTATGGCAGATGGTCGCTTTCTCTCTAAAGAGCAACTTTTTAGCAGTGAAAGATCTGACTTTTAAAATTGGACTTAGTTAATATTTATTTCCTCATCCACATAAATGAGATGCGCCCGATTTTGGGCCTATTTATATGATACTTAACATACTAGCGTCACTACAACTTGAAGATGTATTTTCTGTTACTTAGCAATGCCATTTACCAATGGAAAATGTGAGAATGACCTTTAAGGAAGCCCCTATCTACAATTCAGCAGATTGACCGCGCTATGGACAATCTGCGCACAGGTAGGTAAAGCCTTCTTCCATAGCATTATTTCTAAGCCCTAAAAACCACCGCTTGTAAAATGTGCGTAGAGAAAATCATACAGATATATATGTGTATGATGATCTCGACACACACTGAATAGGAAATTGGTTCGGTGACAGGTCCTCCTATGAGCCCTCATCCGCTTTTTACATAGCATTAGTCGATTCTTGATAATCTGTCACTAATCAAAATTTTTGTTTCGGAAAAATATTTTATCGGCAGTCAAAAGGTATTGTTGTTGATTCTACACTAATAAAGTTAGCATGTTTCGGCCATAGAGCAACGGCGTCTGTTAAATTGATCTAGAAATCTACAAGTGCCCATGGAAGGAACATTAATCAAGCCATCTATTGAAGATGGGTTCAGAGCCTTAACATTAACCTAATTTGGAAACCACTGAGTTTAGACGTTGAGCGGTGACGTTTGGGTGGTGGAGGTAAGGTGGAAAGCTGGATTTGCCATCTCTCGCATGTTCCATATCCTTCCAATGCTCCCTTCATCATGTGTGAGGCTTTGATTCTGGGTAAGTGAATCGTCAGCTGACTCAGAGCAGTTGTGTGTGGTAGTGGAGCTTCAAAACTGGCGGTTGCACAGCGATGCTACTTATTGGCTGCACCATGAAAGGAGGAATATTGGCACTTTAAATGCTAGAAGCATGTCAAGTCCATCTACGAAGTCACATTACCAGAGGTAACGGCACTCCCGGTGGAAGAAAGTGGAAAGAAGGACTGGAAGGTGATCACCCGCTGCTTTGGCATTGACTGGAACATTGGCCACCACCAACTGACAATGAGGGCGCAGTCTAAGCTGAAAGCATTCCTTAAGACCAAGGTCAGTGAATGCACCACATATAATGGCCAAGAGTATTCGTCCACATTCATGGCTGCATTTAGATTGACTGTCATAGGCCACAGTTGCCAATGGGCCTGGTGTCCAATGGCGGTGGGCTCAAAGGACTGACTTGCACAGAACATGGATCATCCAACGCAGGCATAGTTTCTTATTAAATTGATACCACACACTGTTTGTTATCACCATTGCAAACACACCTGCTCCTATCTACCTGAGGCACCGGAGATGGGGATTACGAGGTAGTCCCACAGCACAGGGCCATAGATAGCCGTACATCCCCAATGCCTGACGACGGATCAACTAGCAAACCTGAAGTCTAGGTAACTCACGCTTTGGTGGACAGGTAGGCCGGCTTCGTCTTTCCTCTTGCCAGTGTGAAATCTTACCCTCTGGCTAATGGAGGTTTGCTGCTGAGACCAACACCTATCTAGAAACTATCGGTACTTCGGTAAAAACTCAAAAGGTTTTTAACCTAAAGCCTGTCACTTGGCCTTTATGTTTTCAGTTTCTTTAGTTTCACTTAATCAAAATCATAATCGAACCACTAGTTCTCCGCTTAAAGCTCCAGGTCTGCTTTCCACTTCTAGAAGCACTGTAGCCCTCGCGACTAAGTCAAAGCTCACCACTCAATTAGCCTTATTTTGCCATTTTTTTTGCAGACTTTGAAGATGTCCATATTAAGCATTGGAAAGGTGCTCACATCAAAGGCAAAGGCACATTCAACAAGGTGGTGGGCTTTGTTGTCGTCAGTGGTCTCCTTAAAAGTCTCATTCGAAAAGAAAGCATTAAGAGGGTGAAGAAGTGTATGCCACAAAATTTGTCGCACTGAAGAAGAAAATCCGCTCTAAGGAGAATGCTTTGGCTAACAGGTTTATTGAGTGTCACGGCTTTACAGTGCCTCGAAATGGAAACTGGCTGGCTTCTCGAACATGCCATTTTCTATATTTTACTCTGTGTGCAAGAATTTCGTCAAGTAATCTAAGTGGAAAATTATCTGCTCCTGTAGTCTTTTAATTAAACTCTCCTTAGAGTAGCTGAGAAACATATTCTGCAAGGTCAGTCGCAAAAGGAGATTTGGGCCTTCATCATTTTCAAGTTAGCGGATAAAAGTCCACCCTTCAATCTCCCCAAATTTATTATCCACTTTTGGGTATAAACGCATCTTAAACGACTAAGCTGAACCCTCTAAGGTCAAGGTGAGGCGGTAAGGGCAATTGATGGGGCTGAGTGACCCTACGGGGTGACTCGGGCGGTCATCGGATTGTTAGTGCCTTGCGTACCCTTCTGCTTTACCTATGCACGTCAGTAACAGAAATCACTGTGCAGAAGGCTTGTTTATCCAGAGCTCAAATGAACCAGACTTACGCGTCAACTCCCGGTTCACCGCAAGTGGTGGTTTGTGCTTAAGAATAATGCGATGGCTTGGGATTTTAAATGCCCCCTTTTGGGCCCCACTTTTTATCTTAAATAGAGAAATGAGGGGTCGTGGACTCAATTAGGCTCAACCATCTCTCAGTCCTCAGTCAAATGTTCTGATCCCCACAAATCTTACATCACCAATTTGTGAATGATAATGGGAAATTCTCGGCAAAATTTTCATTGTATAATGGCTATTCTCTATCAACTGAACCCAAGCGTGCTCAGAATCTCAAGATACTGTGCAAATTCAATTTGAATTCAATGCGACGGCAAGCTGCGGCTTTGCTGCCAGTTATTTAAGGCATTCAAATTCAGAAGGCCAAATCAACCGTGTGTTGAGTCTTTGAAGCTTCCGTTCATTGGAGAATCCAGCTACTCATGCGGTTAGTTTTCGTGAAATCCTTCACTTTAACCGAAGTCTTAAAGATAGCACACTCAAGCTGGCTCCGATTCTGCCAATCCAGCAATTTTGGACTTAGACCATGCAACCACGAAGGTGGCAGCTTCATCAATTCAAACAGCTGTCCCATTCTTGTATTAGCAGCATATGGAGAGAAAACGGAGTGGCAATTAAATGGTAGATGGGGAAATGACGGATAAAAATGATAGCATGAGGAAACTTTAAGGTCACCAATTAAGTACAAATTTAAGGACCCTAAATTATGCTACAAAAATTTATCCTTACCATCAGACAGGGCATAGCAACCCCAACTGCATCTAAGACTAACTTTTAGTGCTGCAATCAACTGAAAACTCTGTACTCTAGCCCGGTAGGGTCTGCAGGGCAGGATTTTACTCAGGCAGACACCGCTTTGGGTGATAGCTCACAAATCCTTACAATTGCCTCCCATCCATGGTAATCAACTTTGAGGAAAATGCAAAACCAGTTCAGATTCCTTTATTCGGCCCCATCTGCCGTGTAGCGAGCAGCGCTTGTTGTGCGGTTCCCATGAAGAGCAACCTTTGACATCGCGGTGACCCAAATCATCTCTTTGCTGCAAGTTAAAGTGCAAGTCGGTCTTATTGATGTTTCAATCTTATTTATCCAAAATGAACAGAGTTGTTTGGGGAATAATTATTTGCCTCTAGGTTGGTCAGAGGTCAATGGTCGACCTTAAGCCCCGCTTTTAAAGTAATAAGATCTTCCAACTCGTGTTACTAGTCCAAAATTCCTTCCCATTAGACTTCCTTAGTTGAGATAACTCCACAATGGAAGAACCAGTAAAACCATTCCTTCAGTTTCATTATCCTGTTCGAGATTCCCAATTGATCTCTCCATTCGATTTAACACCTTGAACTAAAGAAAACTTTCAAATTATTTTTAGACTTCGTGACTCCTGCCATTATTCGCTGGTGCATAGTTGAAGCAGTCGAGGTTTGTAAAAAATTTAACCCCTCCTTTATGAATTTAAGCTTTTCGAGGCTAGCTGATTGCGTGTTTCTTTATTCAGTATTTTGTCTAAAAATGTGTTTCTCACGATGGTACAGACGCAAAGCCGCCTTTTGAAACCATTCAAATGGATACAGCAAAGCAGAATGTGTAGCGACATAGTTCATCCGACTAACAAATTGTTTTCCTATTTAACGAGTAAATCATTCTGCGATAAGTACAAGGAAGGACGGTTTTCATTGCAATCATTAGACCAAACCCCACTATGGCGGCCAAGTTTGTCCCATTACGAATGACCGGTGCGCACAGGTATTCATTCATTTTAGGTCCCAACGCCAATAATCAAGGCAGCACACAAGATAGGTCACGCCTGTATGGCCAAAACAGTGTGCGGTGAACCAGGACATAAAACTCGCAGAAATCAGCCCATACACAGAACCTCTCGCACCCCACCGTGATGAGGGGCTAAGCCACGGTAAAACATTTGCAACTGACCAACCTACCGTAGTGGTCTCGCTACCATCCATTGATCTTGGCATTTATCCAGTGCGCAAGACCTCCGCCTGATTGTGGGCTTCTTTGATCAAAATTCAGCTTGTCATGGAATTGGATTAGATTCGAACGGTCCTATGGAAATAGTAGACACAGATAGCTCAGACTGCGTACAGAAGGCCAGCTAGACGAGAGGGTGGAAAAATCTTAGTGATTGGTTTAAAGTAGAGCAAAAGTAGTGGACGCATGATAAATGAAAGCACTTTAGCAACAAAAAAGAGGTGACGATTTTTTGGGGTGATTTATTACACCAACAGCATCTAACTTGTCAAATCTCAAGATTTGTCGTGTGGGCCACGAAACTTGAATTGAATTAGGCCTCTGTACAACTGCTTTCCAACCGCCAAAGCGCCATTGTTTATGGAAACATCAAAGGTGGTGCACTATGGGAAATGGCAAACTTGTGGTTGCGCTCACCTATCGTGCAAGTTGTCAGCGCAAATTTGAAAAGGAATTATGACCCAAGGAACAAGCTCTTTGTCAACTGCAGAGAGCAAAATTCCACTTTTGCAGAGGTACTAAATCAGGCAGAGGATGGTTTATTCAACTCCATTGACTGCACCGACCCTTCTCACGCACCTCAATATCAGATAATCTGGCTCATTCTGTTTGGTGTTTTCGATGACCGCAGGCAAAGCTTATCTGAATGCACCAGTGCGTATCTTGATAGGTTAAATCCGCCCATTTGTGCTGATAGCCGAGGAGTTGGAAAGCTGTCTTTGGGATATCTTCTCCCAAACATCGAAACTGTTCTACTCCTCTAACTCAGTTACGCTTAAGTTTTACCTGTTTGCTCCATTTCCAAACGCTTTGCCATGCGTCGAAAAATGGGCCTTCGCATGAACCATCCGATTAACCAATATCACGTGTAGATTACCTTCAAATATGCCGCATGGCAGGTGAAAAATAAAACATTCCAAATACTGTTCTGCAAAGTCCTGCGTATGGAACTCTCCTTTGTCATCAGCAAGCAGTCGTGCACCATGCATGGTGTTCATGTCCCGAAACTAAAATGAATCACTGACTGCCCAACAGGGCTCAACCTCAGGCATATAAGCAAAACTTCGCAATATGCAGGCAACGATTGAGTGGGTAGAAGATGGCAGCCACACAAACACAGAAGACTAACCACTGACTGCAGTCCACGTGGTGCTGAGAGAGTTCGCTGGCAGGGCCACCAATTAGGTGGTCATTCCTACTGCTTTTACCTTAGGCTAGCCAGCTCGCAGTCGTTTTTAAGTCCATTAGCCAAAAACCTACCTATCCACCATGTTCCATGACTGATACACTCCAAGCCGAAATGATCCATGAGTTTGGTGCAGAAACATCCAAACATCAAATAAGGGCCCCATTTTGAATGTTCCGTATCAACTCCAAGCTGTTACATCAATTGCGTACCACAAACAGGAGTTCTTCCACAAGCCAACTTAGCTGATAGTAGAATGACTTATTCACTGGCCACCCTGTTATTAAATCACACCCTGTCGATTTCCATTTTCCAATATCTCGCAAGAGCTACCTTGCTCACCTGTTAAAATGAATTTTTTCACCTCACCTTGTTTACCATGTTGATTTCATCCTTCTTGTGCCGTCAGAGGGAAGACGGACACCACAACGGCACAGGAAGTAAACGACGTAAAAGTGATCACCATGAAGCTGAAAAGTGGGGATAAGGGCATCAAATTCAAGGTGAGGACCAAATTACTCGCTTAGAAGAGGCTCAAAACACCAACGTCACCTGCCTCCGGCCATGATGTTAAGACGGTGGCTAAACTTAAGGAGGCAGAGAAAGAGGCTCTGTGAAACAAGCACGTCCACAGGAATGCAAGTGGAAAATTCGGTAGCGACATAAGCGTACACGAGAGTTGACTGCGAATTACACCAAAAGCGGTCAGTGTGGAAGAAATGGTAGGTCTATAAGTGCAGCTCATTTGCATCCATAAACATGCAATTCAATCCCACTCCTTAAGAGTGGACACCTTTGCGATGGCCTTGACATCGTTTCTAGGTAATGCACATACAAGCTAACAATCACACTCTCACAAACGCATACGCCACATGCCTTAGTAACTTCTTTTTGGAAGAGTTGAATGCACTAAACAAGTGCTCAAAGTGCAAATGTTGGTCGTCCATCAATCTTTCGACAATAAGTGGGACATTGTTAAGTTCATCACCCCTTGTCCAACTTGGATTAGAAATCGCCAGATGTCGAACATTTTGGCTGATCAAACAACTTTTATGAAGTCGCTCCACTTGTCAATGGAAACTTAAAATATGGAGAAACTGAAAGTAAAACACATTTCGTAGGCTAAAGTGTCAAGCCCAAAAAGCAAAACTAGTCTGCCAATTTGCTTCCACACCAACGGCATCTAGTGCAAAACTTCTCCCCATAAATAGCGCTGCATGCATTTGCTGATGGCAACGACTCTGCCATAATTTACAGCCTCTCACCTGGTCGTGATGAGAATGCCTACGTTAAGCTTAAATTAGACCGGTAGCTTATTTTAGCATGCATGATATTCGTGGCAAAATAACATAATAATCGCTGTAAATTTGACCTATTCTTAAGTACTGACTCATTCTCTCTAGGCAGGATCATTTAAACACATGTTGGTCCGGAAAAGGCTGGATATGCGTTGGTTTGAAAGAAATTGAACGAACCTCTTTGAATCTCACGTTTTTGCCTAGATATTCAAAAAAGCCTCCTAACTTAAAAATTCTTCTGTTTAAGGACTATCAACACACTTATTGAAATGGCAAACGTTGCAGTTAGCCTTATTTATGCCTACAAAAAGTGACACCCCGAAATTCTTTGCCCCATTTTATGCCTAAACCCCTATTCACTAGTGGAAGCCGCAAAGTCCCAACGTGAAATGATTAGTGAAAGTTTCGCAACCACAATACAATGAAACTGTAATGAAGTTAGGCACAATGAGCGCGCGAAACCCCAGGTCGTAGCTACTGCAGACATGATTAATACCCTCAAGCTTTGGGATCCTATCTTTGACGATGTTGGATGGGCAGGTTTTACCAGAGTGATTAGGTGGAAAGATGAACATGCAGTGATTTTTGTAGATACGCCCTAAATTCACACTTAATTGTTCCCAGTAAAATAAACAGTTCCACATTTCCCCAGCCTTGATTGTCATGCTGATCTACGGAGGCTGGTTAGCGTGATGGCAATGATTCTTCGAATGTAGGCCACAGTTCTGCCATCGGAGACCTTCATGATGAGAATAGAGAAAGTGGGCTTAGTTCTGGTTTGAGGAATGCATTGCTTTTGGTGTAATTTTTTGTAACTCATCGTCTGCTGCGTGAGTGAACGTAATTCTTTATCTGCAGACAGGCACTATGTGACAATAATCCAAAGATCTGAGTTAGCGTGTGAAGTTGTAAACGTATGAAGAGAACAGTGTGCTGTTTAACTGAAGCTCCAGCTGATAGGAATGGGGCAAAACGTGACAGCGTGACCAAATGAAGTCCGCCCATTGACGCGCTAAATCTGTCATTGAGCCGGCAGCAGTTAGATCACTGACTGCTCAATATCCAAGTTGTGCTCTGTTACAAGTCGGCACCACTGCTGCACTTCCAATGTCAAGTTGTGGGTCGCATTTTTGTGTGTCACAATATCCGAGTAGGATATATTCGGCTATTTTATTTAGAAAAAATAAAGCAGAGCTTGAATAGCGGTGTGACATTGTCCAAAGTTATGGATTCCGTAATCGAAATTCAGGAGGAAAGTTCTTAGGGTAACANTATTTTATTTAGAAAAAATAAAGCAGAGCTTGAATAGCGGTGTGACATTGTCCAAAGTTATGGATTCCGTAATCGAAATTCAGGAGGAAAGTTCTTAGGGTAACATTTATCTGGCAGGAGAAGTAGAGCAACTTCATCAAGACAGAAATGTTTTCCCAACTTAAACAAAGTTCTCGGATAGGATGGCAGTTCTTGGACTGCTAAAACAGGATTTTGATATTAAACCATAAACACATGTCAGGATAAGTGGCAAGTCAATGATAGCGAAGAGAGACAATTGGCTCGAAGTTCATTGGATAATTCAGACTAAAGCGAGGTGCTTAAGAACTGTTTATTTCTCGTCTTTTTGTTCTTCTTGGCGGATATTACAGATTTTCGAATTTTAAAGCAGGGTATTTGTTCTTAGATGTTTATTAAGATTATAGTTCTACAAGGTTTCAAGATTCTTGCTACATTGCACACTTAAGCTCTTCGAATTCTCCGAGGAGAGCGAGAAAGTTATTGGAGCAATTTACATCTTTAGGAATAGGCAAACTTTCGCGCAACATGCCTTTTAACCTCTTGGGTGTGAGATTCGGTTTGTGGTGCACCATCCTTAACCACGTACCATCAGTTACCATGGGTTTGGTGAAATGGATAGCCGGAGCCAATTGATGGACATGGCGGTAGCTCCACACACTGTGGATGCCCAAATGCTGTGGCGTACGGAACGACCAAGGAATTTCACGCTTCTAAAAGGCCCACACTAGATACGGACTTGTGAGTCAGAAGACAGGATTCAACATCACTTTGCAACAGTAGTTTAGGTTTCTTCGGAGTCCTGACGCTAAATTACGAACAAATGTGGCTAACTTATTGGTACTTACGGCATAGCCGTCGTCAATGAAGATGACGATCAGTTTGTGAGGTTGGCGAAATCGAGTGGCCCACTGATATCTGTAAAACAGTTTTAGAGCCAAATTGTAGAAGGAGTCTTCGTAATCACCGACAGGCAGGTTGTCATATGCGTGCACTTCCTTGGAAGGCATTTCCATCGTCCTTGATGGGTGTTTCGAACGTGTTGCTAGTTTGATCCCTGCTCTATTATTAAGGATCACATTGAATCCACCCCGTTGAATTACGTTGCCCAGCAAGGTTCCTGGTAATCTGACAGAGAAGATATGGTAAGTATTGGCATCCGGGAAGTCAAGATGGTAGAGTCTGCGTAGGTGGCTTCTTCCCTCAGATTTGCAGACTCCTGACCTGTAGACAACCACTACGCTGGGGTAGGACTCTAGCAGTGGGCTCATCTGTGGCTTGTGAGGAAATAAGGGGACACATTATAGAAGTACTTGAAGAAATCAAATCCATGTATTGTAAAGAGGAGGCTAAAAGAAGAATGTTAAATCATAGAGCAGGGCTTATGAGACATTGTTTTGTGCGAGACGATAGAGGCCGTGATGTCATGTTAGGAGCAGTAAAAGCACATGCATACATATACATGCTTGTACATGCATAAGAAAGGCAACACAAAAGGCCATTAGCCCACTCAAAAGGGTAAGGTATCATAGAAATGCTGGCAAACTTTCTGCGCACCTGCGAAATCGGCTTGTCATTAACGAGCGATTGAAGCGTGACCCTCATGGGCACCGACTGAAGAAAAAGCTGGTAGGGGCTACCATCAAAATGTGACAACCACTCGGCATCCGGAATGCTTGCTAAATTCTTAAATCTCTGACGTCTACTGCTTCCGCCTATTCGAATTTTCGACTCCTCAATCGTGGGTTTGTGGTCGGTAGGTTGGATCTTTCGAATACGCAGCTAGTAATGGCCGTTTGGAGTCGCAAAAGCCACATCGCTCTATTCGCAGTAAGTGCCACTGAGATTTGGTTGGTTTAGCCAACTCTCTAGGGATGTGGTTTTGAAGTAGATAGCTTGAGCGCTGACATCGCAGATTATGATAAGACAGATGACACTGAAGTAAAGCCCCAAGTTCCGCTTTATAAAAGGGCAGAATGAGTAGAAAATCTCATTTCTCATGCTACAATGAAGTGCATTTCCAGAAACTGCCTTGTTATGTGGTCTATAACGTTTCATTCGTCAAAGCGATGCATGTTGCTACAATGATTGTGTTCGCCTCACANCCTTTCCAGAAACTGCCCTGATATGTGGCCTATAACGTTTCATTCGTCAAAGCGATGCATGTTGCTACAATGATTGTGTTCGCCTCACAGCATTATGCTGCAATGTAATAGGTGAGCGCAAGTGGAAGCACTCGATTCGCAATTGCCTGTTTTCACACATTCACACCCGCCTCACGCCGCTCACTGGCTGATGCACCACACACAGCACACGCTGCTTTCACCGTAACATAATTGCCTAGGGCAAGGGGATATTCATTATTAAATGAAATCCTCAAAGTCAACAAAACCACACATCAGCTCCGTATGCACTAAGTGATCTGTGACTAGGTTTTAAAAGAACCCTAACATTTCCCTTATTAAGGTAGCGTACATTCCATTACATGGCTTGCTTACATGACTATCCTCAAGTGAAGTATTTCTTCGGCAACAAATTTTGACATTTGCAAAAATTCGTTCGTAAATTTAGGCAAACCTAAATTTAAGCTTTTAATGCGCAATTACGAACTTAAAATTGAGGGTGCTGGGTAACTTTTGGCATTTTGTTAAGTAATACTGCCATTACTATTGATTATGCATTGTGCTTTGGTAGTATGAATGCATATATAACTGAATATACAGACATGAACCCCTGAGACATAGCACTCAATGCCGTATGTGGACATGACTTGGTGCCTATGGGGATAATGCCTAGTTTTAAAGATAATAGTTCTGGGTATGCATGCGCATGAAAGTGTGTATCAAATAATTATTAACATAAATGTGTAAGCCTGAGGTAGGATTTCGAGATCCTAGGAATTGTTTTCGTATATTTGCATACTTATGTTTATATGGAAGCACAAATTTGAGTTTTGGTAGGCATAATACTATGGCAGAATATATATGCATCTATATGCAATCAGCGAGCAGAGGGAACGGGGCTGGTTTAATGTAGCCACCTCTGTGATCGGATCCAAAACCGGCAGTCAAACAAACAAAATATTGCACGCCAAATGTGTACATACCAGTGATCTTCGTGCCTGTTTCGTTTTCCTTGCTATATGTGATAACGGCAGCAAAGGCCTTCCATGCAATGTCGTAGCCACAGATATACTCGAGGTCAGCTGACATTTCACATCTACAGCGTGCACCACTCGCTTAAATCAGCGCTGCCTTTTCGAATTCTAAGTGAAGTACCCTGTAGTAGCGGGCTGCCAGTAGCAATCTGGATGAGTTGAAAGCAGGGCTCAAGCCGATTGCTTCTCTGATGAAGCAAACGTCATATTCCCGTGTTATTTGTGGTCAGGAGTTCGCAGACTGACGCAACAAGCCAAATGGGCGTACATGGCTTTGTCAGCATCATATTTTATTGTACTGTGAATGCACGAATGCAAACTAACTTACGTGCGTGATAATCTACACACATTGCTAGCTATCCGCATTATTCACTCTCACTACTGGACACATTACCTGCACATCCATGCAGGCCGCACGTGGCATCCGGGCGAACGCAAATGCCTGCACTGAATAAAATCTTCAAGAATGTGCCCTTTGAGAGGTCAAAGCAATCAGTCAGCACACGCATCTTGCCAAACAAATAAGGTCTAATGCAAACGAATGGTTAGAACTCATTGCTGAATCCAAACACTAGATGCACCTGCTATTCAAGCATTCTGAACTGTAGCGCTTGCTTTGTTACAATTCCATTCGCTTCTCTCCAATAACACCGTTTTCTTTCAGTTTAGATTTGCTTTCTTCCGCCTTATTGCACTCCACTTTGAAATGGCGGATTTATAGCTAGCTCGCTCGTAATTGGTTTCACCGTGTGTTAGCATTCTGAGAAGACATGACAGTAATACTGACAAAGTTATTACTGTCCTTTAAGCAGACGCGTTGGATAGAAGGGTGCATTGCTTGCTTCATTGTGCTAAGTAGTCAAGACAATTTACCACCACATCGAAAGGGCACGTCAAAACATAAAATTGTGCATAGGGGCTTGCGATTGGACGCCACTGTGAGAAATGTCATTGGTAGTTGTTTGGCATTAATTTCCAGTACTTTTTGGGTGAAGATGGACACATGACTGTCAGCAGTTACTTTGGCATTGTCACTGAGTCACGAATGAAAATTGTGACCAATCATGATTGTCCATTTAGGCCAAGGCACGAATTTCTCAGTGTGTCAGAAGCCCAACGCATCAAAGCTTCGAAGGCGTAAAGCGATTTTGATGTAAAATTCCATTAAATATTGTGTTCCACCAAAAGAAATAGTAACACCGTTAATTCAACTAGCTGATATGGGGCGTTAGCAACCTGCCATGTTCGTTAGTAATAGGCACACACTTAAGTCCGATTCATGGGTGACCAATGAACGGATGTGGAGCTTGCTGTGCAAGTTTTTTGGCGAATTCTTTCACTTTTGCTTATGACGATTTGGAGAACAGCCACTAATGAATCCGAATTCTGCCCTTTTTAAGGAAGCGGTTTTCTACCGATTCAGCAAATGGGGGAATTTGCCTGCAACTGTTTCAATGCAAATGCGCAGATATGATATTTAACGCAAACACATGTTGATTTAGTCTCCCAATTGAGCCCTCACAGGTACAATTACTGCTCCGCGGGGTGCCTTGCGGCCCGGACCAGCAGGTTTTTTTGATTCTCCTCCACACAAATCTTGCGTGTTATACACAACACATTTGATTTTTTAACTTTAGGGCCAGTTCGCATCTACTTTCAGTTCGTGCGGTTTGTTACAAGAGAGCATAAAGCGCACTGTCTGTCGGAAGGGCAAAAACTGCGGTAGCTCAGACGGTACTTATGGTGGTCAAATGGGACTGGCACTCTCCGATTAGCCACGACGCAACACATTTTCCCGTGGGACTCCGTTCGTTGCGTCGTCAAATGCTCAAAACTCTGCAGCGCCTAAGGCTTAAGGTGTCTTCCAACTTTGGATCAGTTGCCTAATAATTTGCCTTCACTTCATGCAGAATCATGTCATTTGCCATGAATCAGCGCAATTCATGCACTTCATGTAGCGTCCAACATAAATGGACTAAGTTAAAATGACCATAACATGGATCGCGATGAAAACTGTTTACCACTATCACTAAGTTTTGAAGAACAGAAGCAAGCATCAATTTGTCTCAAATATCTTACACATTGTCTGAAATTTTAGAGAAGTGATGAAGATTTGCTTTGCTAGAAATACTACTAGATGTTTTAATTGCGCAACCTGACAGATAGGGACGGGCATCGAAGTGAGTTTTGGTGCATTGATTGTCATGTCATCTGCTCCTGTCGCGTGTACTGCGAACAAATTTGATGCATCGTTGGAAATGTAGTGCTTAACCTAAAATGGAAGCAAATGTACACCTTAAAGGAAAGATGGTCCAAGTCGAGTCCATTGCTCTCACTGGTTTAGGCGATCTCTCCTAGGCGCGGTAAGTGGAAGAGGGTAGAAGGCAGTAAGAAGGTTAAGCTTGCGCTGATCCGAAACCAGGAGAGGTGGTTTAACGCAGAACAAAATTTTTTGACAGCTTAAGGTGAGTTGTGCTTTCAGCGAAAAGATTTGGCTCTTGCAAGAGTGGCCATGAAGAACCACCCCACATATCTAACCAGTCTCTCAAACCAGGCAAAATTAGTCGTAGTTTTGTGATTTAAAGCTTTGCATGTGGAGGTGGCGACGACGTCACATGACTGTACACATCTTCAAAATAATGCGCATTTTATCCCGAGTTGCGTCCTTATACAGACCCACTGACTAGAGCAAGTGGAATAGAATGCGATAGAGAGAGAGGCAAGGGAGGAAATGGGGAGGAAACTAAAAGGGGTTGGAAACGACTTCTTGGCCTTAACTTGCCCTAAGGAACCATTATTAATAGCACGAGGTATGTTCGTGATGATTTGGCCATTTAAAGTACGGTAGTGTGAAAGTTTGTGTTTGACAAACATAGGGAAATAAAATAGTCAGGAAAGCATTGAATTCGTCGCCTATCACAACGCTAATGTAGGAAAGTACTCATGGAAACGGAAGATTGGCGGTAATATCTCACTTGAGCATGCAAAGCAAGACATTTAGGCGTTTCAGACGAAATTTTTGAGGACATTTAAAACATAAGTGCGCCGCTGCCATGCGTGAGGAAGAAGCAGATGGGTAGATGCTGACAGAGACAGAGCCGGGAGTGTAGGAGAAAGGAAGAGTCTGTGGGCTATGGAGCAGGCCTAACAGAAATTGACAATGCTCTGCATTGAAGAGTTGGGTCGGAGGGGTAAGCTGGGGAAAACGGAATAGAAAATGAAGTAGAGTCATCTTTGACCTCAGCCACAAGGAACCCTTTGAAGCAAACGATCGCCTAATCGCTACTTGCACGAATACTAGATTCGTCTTAAAGACTCGGAAAGTAGATGCGTGGGAATGTACGGTGCTTGACAGAGGTCGATGGAGAAAAACTAATTCAGGGTAATCTAAGCACTGAGGTATGACAAAGGCAACGACTGCTGAAACTGTGGCATTTCCAACTTTACAAGGCCAAAGTTGGTAGATGCTTCATCCTCTAGAGCATAACTTAGTAAGCATTGCCGAAGCAGACAGACGGTGGCTGTTTGAAAATATCGATTCTACAGTATCCACTAATGACGGGGCCGGTGTATGTAAAAATTCTCACGCACTGGAGAGGTAAGTTTTATTTTACACATTTTAATTAAAGATTCATAATACTGGATCATGTTGTGAATTTCGTAGGACCAATCTTTGGCGAATTTCGAATGGGTGCCATTATTTCGGCTGGATGGTTCAGAGTCGCCAAGACTACTCTTAGCAAGAGAAGAGATTGACAATAGCAAAATATCTGCAATTACTGAATCACAGACTTACGTTCCTAACGTACGCACTTACTTTGCCAAGTTGCAAAGATATTACCTAGCGCCTAAATTTTTAAGGGGTAACTAAAATGATCCTATCTGGTCATAATTACACGAGAAATTGACAAGATGCAACATGATAAAACTTAATTAGTCTTAGTTCCACCAATCGCACCAATGTGTTAACATAACAGTGCATCAGTATCCTATCCTAGCTGTCGTTTACGTTTTGAATGCGAAAACAAGTTAAGACCAAACACGAACTTCCACCTTGGCAGCGGTGTGAAAAAAAATAGAAGTTTAATCAGGTCACTCAATGCACAGTGTCTGGCACATTTTGGCAAAGGTTAAGTATCTTGAATGGGTTTCGATTACTTGTAAATCATCTAGTTAATGCCACGATATTTTTAAACGCCCCAACAAAAATGGCTAATGCCAGAGAAGGGGGTTGCTGTAACAGAAAAGGATTCGGTTGATTTACCTTTCCAAACACTCAATCCTTGGTGATTTTGTAAGCCCTAACTTAAGCAACGGTGGACAAGTCCATCTTTGCAAGAGAAGGATGCAGCGAAGGTGTGGTGCTATCACCTCTTAGTCAGGTTTCATTAAACGCGGGCCACTTCTTACAAATTATGAAGGACCGATTAGAATTCAAGTGTTCAATATCTACTCGTCAGTCAAATTTCATTTGGTAAGTATTCATCACCCGTTGTCACCCACGGTGGTATGGGGCATCTGGTATCCTCAATTGCCTCTATCTGGAAAAAACCACGAAATCACTTAGCTAAATCAGCGCATTCTCACTAGTTTATTTTCTCCTGCTACATACCACAATATTTCCACTTTCTGACTAGTGTCAGAATGCCAGCCGCAAGGCAGTTGGGTGCCACGAATGGCTAAGTTCTTGCAACTAGGAGTGAATGCAACTTTGCCCCAAAAATCCCACATCAGTCTCCGTTCTGACTGCCCTAAAACCAGAGGGGTTGGAAATCGAGCCTGTTTCCATGACGTGACAAAGCATAATGCAATCGTATAACTACTCTATTTGGTAAGTTGGGCTTTCAAAAGGCATTCCCGGCATGATTAGCTAATCACATATGTGATGAACAGCATAGTAAAAACATACCTTACTATGGTTAAACAAAAAACAACGACAGCATTACATGAAGAGTCAATTCCTTTGGAGGTCCCATCGTAATAGCCCCACAGTAACAAACCAGACCGATATGTTGGTGCATTTGCATCAGTGGTGTTTGGTGCATCACAGTTGCCAACTCGTTGGTAGATCAGTCAGTGGAGAGCTGCTAGGGATACTCCATCGCACTTGACCTGTCTTCCCTTGAACCAGCAGTCAAAAGTTGAAGGTGTGCAACCGATGCCAGTGTGGCTATTAGAGCATGCTTAAAGGATTGGCAGGTCGGCTTGAAAGAACTTATGCAGTCGTAATTGTTGGAGGCATTGGGTGAAGTATCCCAATAGCGCAGCGCATTTGTGACGGTGGACCCGAGGGCAAAAACGTGCATAGGCAGCAGCTTCAAGTAAGCAATGCAGTACCCTGCTGACAAATCCACTATCAAAGGGCAAAGTTGCAATGCTGTCCAGTGTTAATGAGAAAAAAGGCTGCAGAGTGCCAGTGATTAGTCTCTTAAGTATCGTCTGTTGGCATGAGATTGAGTTTGGTAAATAACAGCTTAGGTGAAGAGCAGGAATGGGTTCCTTTTGCGCAAGGCTTAAGAAATGCAACTTCAAAAGGCTCTTGCCAAAGCATATGAGTCAACCTTCCCCTTGCTTCAAAGCCGAATCTGCGACTTCAACTACTTGTCTCCAGCTTTTGGATAACTACATCCGCCTCCCTAAGGAAAAACCGTAAGCAAATAACCCCTAGGAAGCGAAAAGCCAGTGAACAAGTAGCTAATGATTGGTTGGGCATCCCGTCGCATTTTGCTTCTGTCCCCTTTTCCCCATGTTAATGTTCATTTTCTGTGCATGCGTACTAGACTTCTAATGATTTAACCCTATGCTTAGAATTCCAAACCCTTAGGAGTCAGGCACCCACTAGTTGCTACTGAGACATTCTCAGTAAAATCTTTTGGGCACTTTGTGCTCCAAGAGTCCAGAAAAAGCTCTGTTTATCTCAGGCAACAAAGCATCAACAATGCTTCAATGTGGTCTGCACTAACGTCTCCAGTGTTGGCCCAATGCTAAGCAACTAAGTGCGGCTACTTAAAGTAAAACTTTATTACAATGCTACTGAAACGCTTATCTGCTTTGCAAGTAAAGAATTATTCAAGGTAATAGTCGCTTGAGAATCACCGCTCCAGTTGACAGATAGCAGTACAGTTTTGGCATACTTGACCCCCAAGCATCCTTATCGGAATAGACTTATCGCCTGCAGGAAAGGTGGTGCTGAGACACTAGTTTTCCGCTGTAGAAATATGCTGCGATTCCTTTGCCAATTCATGACCATGAAGGTTCTCTATTGCTAGCCAATGGTGGAGCAACTTGCACTGCAGAATGCTTAACCTAATCTACATTTAGTTTGATGCTCATGCAATTGAAGAAGTTAGTTTTTAAGATTGGTGATTAGTCTCCGTTGAGTCTACCAAGTTAGGTTAAAGTGTGGCGAATTCCACAATGGGAATGACAGTAGAATTGACTACTTGCCATGCGTGCACATTTTGTCGTGTAAGCGATAACGAGATTCCTTCTGGAGGTAGGTGCGGGTTGGCGTCACAAAGTAATCCAATGCACTGACATCTGTTTGACAGAGCTGCACGGTTTTGGGTCACGGAAGTGCTCCTGTGCCCACCGTTAGGCATGCTCGTGTATAATCAATTAAGCTCATTACGGGCGCCAGCTGTGGTGGTCATGAAAACATGCAGACTTGGCGTTTTACTAAGCGTCGATAGTAGCAACTCGACCCTGATTAAAGCACCCCTGATTTGATTTAGTCAGCGCATAACGATTTCTCTGATTGCATTAAAATTGGGCGCAGATCATATCACTAGTCATTCCTTGCACCGAATAACTCATTATAGCTTTTCGCCTACTGCGAAGAACGCAGTACAAGTCATGAATATCATGTCAAACACTTCCTGCACTTCTCGTTTTGACAGAAGTGCTCAAATGAAATCAAGACGAAAAAGGGAACATCTTGCTGTTAGACAGTTTCATGAAAGGAGGAATCACCACTTTATAAACAATATAGATGATCCAAGTCTAGTTCCCCTTCAGTTAGCACTCGTCATGCGGGAGTGAAAATTGAGATGTCTTTTAAAAGCTGACGTCATTCCAGCTACCCATTTTCAGTGAAATTCCTATATTCACACAAATCAGGTTTCTGCAATGCTACAAAATCATTTTGAAATCAGTTTTGCATTCCGAATAAAGCTGATTATTGAGCGTACGATTCCGTTCACGTCATGTGGAAGTGCGAGCGACCCTGAATCGCGCCAATATATCCCACCTCTGAATTTGTGAGAGGATGCTGATCGAGCAGTTGCGAAGAGGGCTGAGACTGGTGCTGTACTAAATAGGGCTCATAAGTTGTAGCACAACGTTTAATTTTTATGTCGTTTCGAGGTTGTTGGATCCTCCTTTTGACCGCAAAGTTTTCATTGTCTTAAGGGGTGCTTGGGGTTGGCCCATCATCCGCAATCCACTCTCGCTTCAAATACCTTTCATTATCATGGAAAATGTGCCTTAAGCTACAATTATGCTATAAATGCTCGATGATGGATGCTTTGGAGCATTTATTCAAAGCCCAGTGGAACAAATGCTGGCTTGTACTGTGCAATGGACTAAGTAACAAGCTGAATCAAAAGCATTTACTCTTAAAATATAAGTAGTTAAACGTCTAGTGGATGAGTGACCACACCGTGCAGCATTTTGTAAGCGGCAGTAAGTGAGGATGGCGAGCATGCTGAAGAGGCGCCAACCCTATAACAAATCAGTCACACTCTGGCTAGGCCCACGCTTCCCATTTGGCGCTTTGGTTTATATGACAATGTCAAAGAGGAAGCAATGTGAGGATTAGCCAGCTCACCTTAAAAATGAGAAGGCAGACAACCACGTCAAGCAGATAATATAGCCCTCCAAGCATACAGTTTTTTGCATCACCAATGAAATCACCCTCAGCTCTCATTTGCGACGAGGCTAACCACCTCCGCCATGTGTTCTCGAGACCTTAGAAATTGTTAACTCGAAGCACTGCGGTTATTTGAGTCACTTCATTCGACAACGATGGTGGCAGAGAATTTTGCCTCCAACTCAACTGCCATTAAATTGCATCGACCTTTCCACTAGCATTTTAATGAATACCGCATTAAATAGTGAAAGTTAACAAATACAAATTGACTCGGTATTTGTGGTGAATGTTTTAGTCGACGCAGGTGGCGACTTCTTCGTGTGAGAGGCGGAGGAGGTGGAGGGGGTGGAGGAGGACATGGCAGTGATGACAGCCGACTGAGGGAGACAGTTAGGAGAAAACTTCCGCTACTACTTTACACCCTGATAGTGGGATTGAGTGGTTGGTGCAGTCTACGCATCATCCAACGTCCGCCCTGAGGAAAAAGAGGGAGAGAAGTGAATATGCAATGCAGTACAACCTTTGTCGCGAAGCTGCGACATCGTTAGCTGAGATGGGATGTGAGGTGGGTGAATACCTCCAAATTCTTTACCCATTCCTGAACCTACTTACCTGCCTATCCATTGCATTTACCTATCTATCTGTTGACCAAATCTTTNCACCTCCGCCATGTGTTCTCGAGACCTTAGAAATTGTTAACTCGAAGCACTGCGGTTATTTGAGTCACTTCATTCGACAACGATGGTGGCAGAGAATTTTGCCTCCAACTCAACTGCCATTAAATTGCATCGACCTTTCCACTAGCACTTTGATAAATACCGCATTAAATAGTGAAAGTTAACAAATACAAATTGACTCGGCATTTGTGGTGAATGTTTTAGTCGACGCAGGTGGCGACTTCTTCGTGTGAGAGGCGGGGGAGGTGGAGGGGGTGGAGGAGGACATGGCAGTGATGACAGCCGACTGAGGGAGACAGTTAGGAGAAAACTTCCGCTACTACTTTACACCCTGATAGTGGGATTGAGTGGTTGGTGCAGTCTACGCATCATCCAACGTCCGCCCTGAGGAAAAAGAGGGAGAGAAGTGAATATGCAATGCAGTACAACCTTTGTCGCGAAGCTGCGACATCGTTAGCTGAGATGGGATGTGAGGTGGGTGAATACCTCCAAATTCTTTACCCATTCCTGAACCTACTTACCTGCCTATCCATTGCATTTACCTATCTATCTGTTGACCAAATCTTTGTCCGTCTCGTCATCCACACAAGTGGTCAGTCAGCTTATCTTTTTACCTCAGTTCTGGTAGGGTTCCTCTTGTTCCCCACTCCCCACATCTACATCTTCCCAGCCTCTAGTTTTCGTAATCGCTAAGCTTAGTGCAAAAAAATGGTTGGACATAATGATTGAATAATTTCTTGCCATATTTATCATGAATGCTAAATAACATTTTGCGTGTATGCTACTACTAATAACCACTATCATTTGCAGTAATGGTGTTCGCAGTTCATTCTCTCTTCCTAATTGGCCACGAGCTCGCATTGGATCCCGGTTGCATGAAGCACTCTAGATCTAGTAAGGAAAGCGCAGTTTTGCCCACCGTGGTCTTTGTCTCTCTTTCTTTGCATCCGTCTATCATGTGAATGTGTGTGTGGATAGATTTGAAGATGATGGTTATTCGAGGCTGAGGGAAATGGTGGGAAAATGGGAAATGGTAGTGTTCTTAATTATGCTTTGAAAGATGAGGTCACACATGAACTGTACGCAGCCGTGAAAGTTAAGTGGCAGATGAAGTTAGTCTTCTCTATGAGGAGAAGAAGTTCTGGCAATGCAAGATTGGGTTTACTGTGCTCTGCCTTGTTTCCTGTGTCTGACGAAGATTTTCTTATGTCCAGTTTTGTTTATTTGAGAGGCGTAGGCCTTGGATAGGTTGGACCGCATGGATGCGGCCTCAAGGGAGGTTGTTTGTGTTTGCTAATCGCTTTTGGTATTGATTGTGTTTTTTTGTACATCTCCGCGTAGAGGTCAAGTGTGGCCGATGGAATGCGGGAGGCTGGCGACGGAATGAGTTAGGTCAGGCCAGCGTTGGCAGCAAAGGCGATGATGATTTTAGCGTGTCGACCTAATCGTGTCAGTCAGATGCACACACACTAGCGTCAAGTTTTGGTTTTTCCCCATTCTACGCCGTCGACGTTGCACGTGGAGTAGTAGTTGGTAGGCGTTGACTACTACGTCTCTTCCTCCTCCTCAGGAAGCAAGGATGAGAGTGAAGAGAGGGACAGGAT
>LWMK02000422.1:0-18636 GCA_001693075.2 Taenia saginata
GGCAATCCTCTATTTTATGCACATAATTAATACCGCGCATTGCATCACATCCGGTCACAGCACGCAGCGTCAACCTTCACAAAGTCATATAGCGTCAGAGCTGTCCCTCAATATATGTTCAAGCATGCAGTTGCTGGTAGTCACATATGACGACTTGGCGCACTCGAATGCAAGCCGGAAAGTGCAATAGGTAATCCGCATTGAAGCTGCTTTTGCAAGACCTACACTCCCTTAATTGGCCTCGTGAGTACAAATTGTTTTGCATCGTTAATGGCTTTTAATACCATCAACCTAGCAATTGCCTTGCAATTTATCGACTGCTCATAATGCATAGGTAACGGAGGTGGGCTAAATGGGACAAGGCAACAGGGTCTGTAGCCTTTGAAATACTCTTGTAATGTAGATTCACTTCAGCTCAATTTCATCAGGCGAAAACTATTCATGGGCTTTGCTTTTATTCTGAATTTAAAATCCGAGAGTTGTGTTTGACATTTTTCTCCCCTGTGCTGAGTTCTATCATACTATGAATTAATTGAAACCTATTTACCAAATTTTGTAATATTTGTGCGCGAGAGTTGGTGACACCCTCAAAGAACTCATCTATGGTGCAAAGCAGTTTTCAAAATAAATGCTAAATGACGATTTTGATCTGCATCACTGCGAAATGCTTTGGATGGAACTTGGCAAGCAATATTATAACGCAGATTGGTAGGGGAAAAAGGTGGAGGCGGACAACAAGACGCAGGATAATTTGTTCCCATTTCATCGGGTTGGATTGCAACAACTTTCACACATTCTACACAAAGCATTCGGTTATATTTTGTAAACAGTATGTAAAATATAGACGATGCTTTATACCCTTAATTAAATATGGTCTACTTATCAAGTTTTTGCCAAATTTGCTACAGTTTTGCTAACCCGAAACTGCACGAAGTAATCACTCCCCCTTGGCTCAAAACGATCTGGCGCACAATCACAACCTACGACCTTATACAACCGGCTCAACTCCCTTACCCCTCATCCACGTGCTCTGCAGCGCACTTGCAATTGCATTCCCACCACACACCGCTCTGCCACTTTAGGCGGCTGATTTCATGACTGTACGGCTGCACACATTATCTCGAGAATCGATCCACTCAGTGAAAAACCTCCACTGCATGCAATTGTTTTACTCACAAGCATTAACATTAGTTGGTGCAACAGAATGAAATACCAGCTTTGGAAGCATCCAAAGGTGATTTACACTGAGGTCAACTTAAAAATGTGTATTGTAAACCATGGAGATAAGCAAAACATCATTGTACACCACAGAATGCGAGTGACCCAAAATCCTTTAAGTATTTTAGTGAAACAAACGTTCCATATGCAAAATGTGGCGCATTTCTCGAGGTACTTGGGGGTAGAGAGTAAAATGAAGCTCATATAAATCACAACAAAATGCTTCTTCCCAGTGGTTTGAAAATGTAATGAAGGCTACTACCGAGTTCACTGTGCTATTCGATACGTCGCTCTTCTGGAACGTGTGGTGTTTTGAATTTTTTACTTGCTCGCGATATTTGATTCGAGTTTGGTTACATGCGTACAAGTGCACACGAGTGAGAAGGGAAGCAACATACCTTAGAAATCAGCGGACCGGAAATCGGGTCAGGTGGTGGTATCATCCTAATACTGCGGAAGAAACACCCGTGCATCGACTCAGTCTATATATGAAGCCAAGGACCTAAAAAAACGCCTATAACACAGGATTATCCTACAGACATTTAAATCCTCACAACAGGGATGCATTTTGCTGGAATTCGTGCCTGCTTTGTTCCCTTGGTGACCACGTACTGAATTTCACCTCCTTTTCTGAAGTGGAGGAGACGATGAAGTGTAATTGAGTGAAGGCATGAAGGTGTATGGAGCATGACTGTGCCATATCAAACTAATAAATACAGTACAAGCGCGCATATCCCATTGCTACAGAGATTAAAGAGGACATCTTTGAAAGAGTGAGCAAACCATGTGTGCGCCAGGTTCGAAGCATAATCCCACTTAAAGTGCACATTTATACAACAGATGCCCTACTTAATCCAACGAATGCTAATTATCAAGGACTTCGCATTTCTAAGCCTTTGAGCGTTACAACTCTACTCGCAAGCCAAGGTTGTCGAGACACGTTACCATCACTTTTTATTGCACTCAGGTCAGGGGGCATCTTCCCTCTATGCTGGCCTGAAAAATGACATGTGTAGCGATCGTTTGTGGAAAGGCATATGGCGACTTACATCGCCCACTGCCTCATTCGCATACAGAACCCAGCAGAGACCAGAGCTGTCATTGGAAAAATACGCATGGTGCCTATCTCGATATAGAAGTGGCATAATAGTGATTCCTTACATCCTACCACAAGCCATCAGCAAGAAAAATAATTCCTTCCAGCACAGTGGCCAGGTGGATCTAGCAGAGATGACCGAATGTGTCCTCCGAAGTTCTGAGGCACCATCATTTCAAGATGGTGTCAAATCAATTAAGGGTCTAGTGTTTCGGGATCCATTGGCACAGTTCATTACCTAGGGTTTGCTTTACCAAACGCACCATCTAGGAGAATGGAAATCGCTAAATACCTTAAATGAGAGGTTTTAGTTTGTCTGCGCTCGCACCAAATGTACGTAAAATGTGCTCAGTCTACAATGCCTGGATTACTGTGGATACCATACCATGAGTAGTCCATCAGCCACAGGAGGAGGAACTTATGCATCTTTATGGCATGCAAGCTTCCAAGCGTAGCCGAGATAGAGTCACGAGGGCACAACAAGCTATAATGTTTGCTTTCTTTACTTTCAAGCACTAGGCTTGTCGGCGTGAAACCAGTAAGGTACAATATGATCAGGGTGCTAATTTCAAATGTCAACGCCTTGCTAAATAGTGCATAATTTTTAAGATTTGGCATTTTCGAGGTGATAAATAGGTGGGATGAGCAAAGTGTAGCCCAGTTGGACTTCTGAAGGCCTTCATTACGATGTAACTACAAAGACAGGGGCTTTTGGGTTGAGTGGTAGCGTCTTGCGCAGATGCTACAGTACAAACATCAAACTGAGTACTACTGCCCGCGATGACCACATTTGATGAGATAAGAGCCTACTGCGATAATCTGCATCGAATGCAAAGCAGCAAGCATTGATTTTTAGGGACAATAATGGAACTGAAATAGGAGACCATGCCAATTGTAAATGCAGCATGGTATAATTGCGAGCGTCATGCACCAAACAGAAGGGCCATGATGATAATCGTATCTAACTTGACGTTTGCCTGGAAGGATAGTCACAACTGCCACCAATAGCATCTCGTTATTCCTGTCATTTGCAAAGCAGGAGTGCATTTTATGCGCTATAAATCGTTAGTTTAGCAAATACCACCTACTTGTATCTTGTCAATACGAAATGATTCCATAAAAGGGTGAGTCTTAGGTTGGGCACAAGGACGACATAAGCATGAAAGAGGCAAAAGAAAACTACAATAACACAGCAATGGGAGCCGTGACCAGGATACGAGAGGTCTGTGCATATGCGAATCTTGTGACTGAGCAGGTGCCATCGATACCCGAGTGGAAAATGGAATCACATTTTTTGCAACCTCGGTGCCTCACACACTTTAAAAAAACTTTTCTATTCACAGTAGCAAAGGCAGAAGTAAATTGGAATGGGCCNATAGCAAAGGCAGAAGTGAATTGGAATAGGCCAATTCCATTGCACGGCAATAATTGCTTTGCCACTTCAACTTCGTCAGGGTAGATTACGATTTCGCCTTATCTGTCATTTGTATGCTACAACTGGTTTAAACGATCTGTGCAGACTAAATGAACTGGATGTTGGAGGAAAGTGTCTAAGTTGTAAAATGGTGCACTCGTCAATACAATATTTCAAATGCTAAACATTTATTTAGTGAATATTGGGGCTAGCAGTTCATACGACTCCTGGTTAGTGGTCGTGATACCACGCGAGCGAAATGGTGTCCGTGAATATTGCTGTATGCGGTAGTGCATTTATTTATGATAGATCCTAGATGACCCCTTTAACTCAACCACTGCTCATTTCTGCGCCATGGAATGCATAATGGTCAGTGGTTCTTGCACAGGTAGTTTAGAATCCCAAACCGACCAGTAGAACCATGTACAAAGGGTCGGTAACGACCGATGCGACGCACCTCCTACACCGTCCACCAATACCATGGTCTTACTATTAGCTCCAGTGGTCCCCACACCAATAGGTCTTTCCACACCATTCTCTAGCTCATCTCTCCTTTCAAACTCTATTGCTGATCTCACCTCGGGCACCCTTTACCCATTTATTTGGCGACCAGTTATTATTTACCCCCAAACATCACACCTTAGTTAATGGTATTATTTAGAATGGACTGGCACACTTGCTTCAATCTTGACGTCACCGGCCTGCTAATTGAAGAATTCCCTTTAACCTCGTCCTTTCTTTGGCATTTCTTGAGCTTTCAAACGAATTCAACTATCTGTACTGGTGAAAAGCTACGACAGCCCGCCTGTCGATTACCAAATAGGCAGCTTTAGACTCCGTATCCGCAAACGATGCGAGGACGTTTTTGCACCCATCCTCAAAAGCATAATTCATATAATGGCATCTTGATGGTCACTTTACAAAAATGACTCACCAATGCTATGAAAATTAGGCATCAAAGTGCCTAGAGTGGATCAATTAGAGTTTAGTTCCCACTACATAGCAAACAGAAAGAATCAATTGAGTTGCAATGGATTATTCCATAACTCAAAGTGCGATGCAATTCTGGGCAGATTAATTAGTCTGCTAGATGCAGATTCGATGAACACACTTCGGTGTGTATGCTAGCAGTCAAAAGCGCCACGCAGCGTGCGGTTAAAAAATAAGGCAAATTGTATGCAGAGCAATGCAGTAGAGTCGGTGGCAGCCTTTCCTACATTTATAAACCACTGAGACATATTATTTATTTATGTGCTTTATGTGAGCTGCATTTCACTCTGTGCCCTAAAGTGCTTCGAGAAATGTGCCACATTTTAGGTTTGAGCTAATTTTTAATTTAAATACCTGAAGAATTTTGGGTCAATTGCCTTCTGTGGTGTATAATGTTTTTGATTATCTCCACGGGTTGCAATTCGCATTTTTAAACGCCTCAACTGAAATTGTTGGCGCATTATAATAGAGTCAACCGGTCCCCTGTAAACCATGGTGTCACGCCGCGCAGACAGAGTAGTCCACATAGAACTGCTTGTTAGATTCCGTGACCCTCATTTGCAATGGATGAGAGGGAACAAGTTACGGGTGTGTTGAGGCTGACCTCAGTGTAAATCACCTCTGGGTGTTTCCAAAGCTAACGTTTCATTTTGTTACACTAACCAATGATAGTGCTTGTGAGTGAAACAATTGCACGTAGTAGAAGGATGTCACTAAGTGGATCGATTCTCGAGACAATGTGTACAGCCGTATAGTCATGAAAATAGCTGCCCGAAGTGGCAGAGTAGTGTGAGATGGGATTGTAGTTGCAAGTGCGCTGCAAGACACGTGAATGTGGGGTAAGGGAATAAGGATGGCTGCAGAAAGACTGAGGTTGTGCCTGTGTGCCAGATCATTTTGAACCAAGGAGGGCCAGCTAAACTATAGCAAGTTTGGCAATTGAATGGTAATTGGACCTATATCTAATCAAGTGCATGAAGCATGGTCTATATTCNCATAGCAAGTTTGGCAATTGACTGATAATTGGACCTATATTTAATCAAGTGCATGAAGCATAGTCTATATTCATATGCGAATTGCAAAACGAAACTGAATGCTTTGCGCTGAATGTGTGGAAGTTGTCGCAATCCAGTCCAAAGAATTAGGATAAAGTTGTTACGCGTTTCGGAGTTAACCTTCACCTTTTACCACTACCTTTTGGCATCATCTTATTGCTAGCCAAGCTGCACACATTGTCTCNGCTTCGCCTTTTACCACTACCTTTTGGCATCATCATATTGCTAGCCAAGCTGCACACATTGTCTCGAGAATCGATCCACTTAGTGACATCCTTCCACTACGTGCAACTGTTTCACTCACAAGCACTGTCGTTGGTTGGTGCAACAAAATGAAGCGTTAGCTTTGGAAGCACACAGAAGTGATTTACATTGAGGTCAGCCTCAACACACTCGTAACTTGTTCCCTCTCATCCATTGCAAATGTGGGTCACGGAATCTAAAAAGCAGTTCTATGGAGATTATTGTGTCTGCGTGGCATGATACCATGGTCCTAAGGGGATCGGACGACTCAATTATAATGCGCTAACAATTCCAATTTGGGCATTCAAAAATACGCATTGTAAACCGTGGAGGTAGGCAAAACATTAACAAGCACAACTGGGGAGATTAATCTATTACTCGTTTCGTATTTATGCTGAAAAATGGTTTGTATGTAAAATGTAGCGCAATTCTAAGCATACTTGAGATCGCAGAGCAGAATGAAACTCACACAAGTCACAACAACAAAAAATTCAGAGTAGTGGTATGGAAAAGTAATAAAGACTGCTACCAAATCCGCTACATTCCTTTGCATGCCATTTGCCGTATTCTTTGGAGGCACACTACGCAACGCAGCTGACTGCAAGTATGCCCACCAAAATGTGTTCACCATAAACGCAGTTGATGATTTTTAGCGGCTTGTTTACCAAAACAGACATTGACCAATTTGACCACTCCATGGTCTACACAGACTGCACAGGAGCGGTGGATATTATCATCGCTAAATTTATGGACTAACTAATGCACTTGATTCGATGCTTTTTGATTGCTATGTGGTGGGAACTGAACTACAATCGATAGCTGCTGGGCTCTTTCACGCATAAATGGCACAGCATTGGTGGTTTATTTTTGGGAATTAACCAACAGGACGATGCTGTGGTAGCTATATTCCCGAGGATAGGTACGAAAGCGCCCTCGCATCATTTGCCGATTCGGAGTCTAGGGTTACCCATTCGGCAATGGACATACAAGCTATCATAGCTGTGCACCAGCATGGGTGGTAGAATTCGTTTTAATGTTCAAGAAATGCCAGTGAGAGGACGAGGCTAGTAGAAATTTACTAATTAGCAAGACGGTGACATGAGGGTCAATAGTGAATGTGATTGACCATTTTAAAAATTCATTAACAAAGCTGAGATATTTAAGAAGTGAAGTAAAAACGAGCAGCCAAATAAAGAAATAAAGGGTGCTGGAAGCGAGATCAGCAATAAAAGTGAAGAGAAGAGATGGGCTGGAAGATGGTGTGAAAAGACACATTGGTGCGGCAATCACAGGAGCTAGTGGTGAGAGTGTGGCATTGGTTGATGGTGTAGGGAGCTGCGTCGCATTGGTCGTCGTCTGCGCTTCCATTGATGCTGGAAGGTTAGTAGGTGCTGTCAATGGTTAGTTTGTATTGAGTGTTGCCGGAGCCTGTGTATGAACTGCATCATTAATTGGCGGTTCCGATGGATGCATTGCATCGATCGTCTCTAACACCTGCGTTGATGCTGGAGGGTTGGCAGATTCTATCGATGGTTGAACTGTGCTGAGCATTGCGGGTGCTTGTGTTTGAACTGCATCATTGGCTGACGATTCCGTAGGTTGTGATGACGTGCTTGTGTTTGAACTGCATCATTGGCCGACGATTCCGTAGGTTGCGATGCACCGAACTTCACAGGAGCCAGTGATGAACTTGCGGCATTAGTGACCGCTGAATTCGATTCCGTTGCACTGGACATTATTGAAGTCTGTATTAAAACCGTGGTATCGGCAGGCGTTACATGTGGCTCTGTGGCATTGGGTGCCAGTGAATTTAGTGCTAATGCCATCAGATTGGTGGATGGTGTTGAATTCNAATTGGGTGTCAGTGAATTTAGTGCTGATGCTACCAAATTGGTGGATGGTGTCGAATTCTTGGTTGCATTGTGTGCTACTGGCGCATGCGTTTAAAATATGACATCGGTAGGAGGCGAAGTTGGCACCGTTGCATTCGCTGCTACTTGGGCCTGTGTTGATGTTGTTGTATTGGTGACAGATGGCATGGATTTCACCGTAGTGGGCACATTCGGAGCCTGGGTTGCCGCTGTGACATCGGCGGTGGTTTGGTGTTCGGCCGTTGCATTAGGTGCCGCTAAAGCCTGTGGTGGCACTGGGCTATCCATCATTGCTCCCAAAACCTTCACTTCTATCGTCATTTTCCTGTAGGATGCGCTCATATGCGCAAGCGAACCAAGAGCGAGTGTCAGCATGAAAAAGGCTTTGAATTTCTGCATGATGAGTGAAATGCCTCCCCGTACTTTATTCTGAAGAGCATTTTGAAATGAAAGGTTAATATAGTAAGTGTTGGACGTGTGCAAAAGGTTCGGATCACGAAGGAGCCTAGGTAAACCATGCACCGACAAGCTATCCTGACATTTTCATTGTCTATTCCTACGTGCCTAATACGAGCTATCGGGCACTAATGGGATGAGAAAATGGCTAAACCTATTTTAGGTATGGTGAGAATAAACTTTAAAAAATGTTTAATCAAAATGCTGCCTTTAAAGGCAAGCAACAGATTTTACTCCACAGAGTTCGCCCTAGAAGTGCGTTGGATCGTAACGTGATCTCACACCTAAAGTTACCTTAGTCTTAAGCTAGATACTGATTAAATAATGCTTACAGCTGGAGGTAAATTCAGAGGAATTTTAAAATTTACAGAACGGCAACTGAGATTTTATTGAAATCTGCAAACTCGGACGCAAAAACCGCACAAATACGGGCCTTGTACACGCGTAACCGAACAGGATATAGTGTAGAATTTCAATGCTGGCATTCCAGCGACCAAACGCTCGTGAGAAACTAACAGACCTACAGGCTGTGGAAGTCAATTATGGACAACTCACATAATGAAGGCGTGTCGGAACCCGCACGACTCGTCTTAGGATTTTAAGCCGATCGGTGTCCACCTGTTTATGGCTGGTGCGACTCTCATTGGATAAATGAAATGTGGCAAACCTCCATTTTCTGCGCATAATTAATGCAGCGTATCGTATCACATCCAGTCATAATGGGCAGCGTCCACCTTATTAAAATCGCATAGCGTCAAAGCTGTCCCTCGATAATTTGAAGTATGCAGAGTTAGTGGTAGTCACAGATGAAGAATGAGTTGTATTGGCTGCGATAGTCACCGTTATTTTGCAGATTCAATGCAGCTATAAATGCGACAATAAGCGCAATTGATGTTTACTTCTCACCAATGTAATTGCCCCTTTTACCCTCTCCGACTTGACACATTCGGATGCAAACCGAAAAGCACAATAGACAATTGGCAATAAAGCTGCTTTTGCAGAACCTGCACGCCCTTGGTTTGCCTCGTTAATGCAAATCGTTTCCCGTCAATGTTGGCTACTATTACCATCAGCATAGCAACTGCTTTGCAAGTTATCTACTGCTCATTGTGCATAAGTAGCAGCAGTAGGTTGAATGGAACAAGGCAACAGAATCCGTAGCCCTCAAAATGCTCTCGTAGTGTAGATTTACTCCAGCTCAATTTCACCAGGCACACCCTCATTCATGGGCGTTGCATTCTGCCTGGATATGAAACCTAAGAGTTGTGCTCAACAATTCTAACTTATGTACCAAATCCTATCGTGCTATGAGTTAGTTTTACCCTATTATGTCAAAATTTGCAGTGCTCGTGCACGAGAGTTTAAAATGCGCTTAAAAAACTTATTTATGATGCAAAGCAGTCTTTGAAGTAAGGGCGAATTGCCGATTTAATCCACAAAGCCGCGAAACGCTTTGGATGGGGCTAGGCTAGCAACATAATAATGCTAAATGGTAGTGGAAAAAAAGGTAAAGGCTAATCACGAAGCGCAGAATAATTTATTTCTACTTCTTAGGACTGGATTGCGATAACTTCCAAACATTCAGTGCAAAGCATTCGGTTTCGTTTTGCTATTCGCGCGTGAATATAGTCAATGTTTCATACGCTTGATTAGATATAGTTCCAATTACCAATCAATTGCCAAACTTGCTAAAGCTTGGCTGGCCCTTCTTGGTTTAAAGTGATCTGGCACACAGGCAAAACCTCAGTCTTTATGCAACCATCTAAATTCTATTACCCTACATTCACGTGTCTTGCAGCGCACTCGCAGCCACAATCCCATCCCACACTACTCAGCCACTTTAGGCAGCCATTTTATGACTTTACAGCTGCACACGTTGTCTTGAGAATCAATTTATTTAATGAAAGCCTCCTACTACGTGTAATCGCTTCACTCACGAGCACTATCATTGGTTAGTGTAACAGAATGAAATGCTAGCTTTGGAAACACCCAAAGATTATTTACACTGAGGTCAGCTTCAACACACCTGTCAATTGCTCCTCTCATCCGTTGCAAATATAGGTCACGGAAACTGACAAGCAGTTCTATGTGGATTATTCTGTCCGCAGGGGATCGGGAGACTCTATTGTAATGCGCTGACAACTCCAATTTTGGCGTTTAAAAATGCGTATTACAAACCGTGGAGATAAGCAAAACATCATTGAACCCTGAAGAAGGCGAGCGCCTTAAAATTCCTCAAGTATTTAAGTGGCGTTTGGGGGCTTATTGCGCTGGATTTGATTTCCAAGTAAATTCCACGTATTTTACAGTGTGGCTTCACTTTGAAAAATTCACGGGTCTTACAATACGCTTAACATGCAGGTTTCCCAAGTTAATATAGTATAATTTCATTCACTTCACCCAGCGCTATGAAGCTAGTTGCAATGGTAGATTTACCCTTTTACACAAGTTACTTAAGCATACCGCTAACAGTTTTGCATGCATGAAGAAAATATTAGTTATGCCCCACCAACTATATGACCATCAAAAATCTTTTTGTCAAAGTGAAGTTACACTGTAAAATACGTGGCATTAATTTGAAAACCAAACCCAACGCAATAAACTTCCAAATGGTAAGGCAGGCGTAATAGTCAACTTGACAGTGCTTGATTGTTGGAGATGGTGTGATCCACCATTTGTAAGAGGCCAGACAGTACGTATAATTTGTTGGCAGCATTGACCGAAGACCCCATCCCGGAAGCAGAGACTAGAGCTACCAAAACTGAACCCTAAGCCTCCTACTTCCAAGGCAAAGGCTAAGCAAGGCTTTTTACTATAAGCCTCCTATACCGTTCTTAACTTAATGCACTGTAGCAATGGCTTGTGTCACCGTAGCTGAGATTTGAGTGAGTTGACGTCATATGTAGTTTTTTGTGCAGGCACGAAATGGCCAGGACCACTAGTCCGGTGCTGTATTTGATTACAAGCATCAATTCAGATTTAAGCCACAACCTTAAATTGCCCGACATCGAGTGGACACATTGAGTAGTTACTGACAGGCTTGTATGGTTGTGGCCACGACACTTAGCAGTGGAAACCTGGACACACATTATAACTAGGTGCTATAGGAAAGAAAATATTTTTATTGAGAAAACATGGCCATTTTGTACGAAGAGTGGCATTTTTGGGTACACAAATCACGCATATCGTGATGTTTAGGAAAAGAAACCTAGTAACGAGGTTTCTCATGGAGTACGTTGGACAGATGCTAACTTTGATTATTTTGACTGCAAGTAGAAGCTCATTTCCAGTGCAAAGTTATCTGCATATTGTTCATTAAAATTTTCTGTTTAATAGGAGATTTGCTTAACGGAGGATTACTCATGCAACATCTTTAGCTCAATAGGGTTTAAGGCCTTGTGTACTTTCGCACACGGAACTCTAATCGAAGGTGCCGCACCAGGTCCACAAGTTCTTTTTACTAACATTCTCCGCCAGTAATCAAAAGCAGTGCACGCCTTGCCACTTTCATGCGGTCACTATTAATTTGCGTGTTAAATGAATCTAGGTTGACTTTAGAAAGCTTTTGTTTCAAGGTTTTAAAATAAGGAGTAATCAAACTAGAGCAAATTTAGCCACCGTCAGGGTGTGCATGGCTGTTTCGCCATCTTGACCATCGATTTTGCTCCACAGTAAATTGTCACTTTTAAAGTAGAACGTAAGGATATCGCGGCGGTGACTGGATTGAGTTTCAATATGCCAACCATGTATCAATTTGAATGCGAATAACAATCCCATATACCCTGACAGTTTTGCTAGGTGCTCTTACTCAGCGACTTCCGTGTTAATTCGTGCATAACTTGTTAGACCGAAAAGTATGCACCACTCAAATGAGGTCTCACATCAACTTTCTTCTTAAAATTACACCGTTCATCACTTAGCGCTTTCAGGTAAAAATTTATCCGGATGCGGATCACTGGATTTGCATTGATTTTTTGCTGCAACAACTAGGTGGTGCATCAAAATTAAGCATCTGTGAGGGTTTGCCTCAGTTACATCTGCATCACTGACACGTCATGAGGAAATTTGTGTAAAACTGGCTATACTCCTTCCTCGAGAGGTGGACGGAGTATTCGCATCCTAGACGCATGTGCGCTAAGCAACTTAGGATGGAACATTAAGGCCGGTTAACGATGATTTTATTGAGTTAATAACATTCGTCATGCCCGAAGTGAAAGTGAACGAACAATGTACCATTTCATTTGCTTCTGACTGAGCTTTGAAAGCAGTCTCATCTGCAGCGTTAACTATTCACTTTGTGTCTTCTCATTCGGCTTCTCTACGGTGCTAATCAGGGGCTTGATGGAACGTTGCTCTTGGTGTACATGACCTCTTTTCTATAATGCTCTTGGTGTACATGACCTCTTTTCTATAAAAATCGTGAGCTGAAGTCCATAAGCAGCACGCCTCACACAAAACTAATCCGCCCACACCCAGAAACTTTGACACGTCACGCTTCAGACCAAAGAGAACAGAGATTTGACGAAAGAACGGCCACGACGCAGAGACCTTATCAGTGTCTACAGATGTCATCATCTTATAGGTTGTGCACATATAACAAAACAGGATTTCAGTAGACACACTAATTTAAATAACCTAAAGTACGGGAACGCAATTATTATCAAGGTTAAACCACAAACTGACTTCATTGATCACGTGAGGTTATCAATGACTCTTTCTCGCTTCCATCTCCTGCTTGGCGTAAGCTGGAGACTTGCGAACACGCCGGAAGGACCGCTTATTATCTGCAAAGAACCAGTACCCGGAGCAACCGATGGGCCGGCATGTGGCGCCTAATGCTCCAACCAATGCTAATGCTGCAATAACTCGACCTATATTGAGCTATCGCAAAGTACCCGCCTGTGGAAATACACATAATTAAAGATGGTACCTCCTGCAGATAACTGCATTCCCAAAATGTGTCCTTGTTACGTACGTTTGAAAGTCCCATCTCCAAGACAGATTGGTGGGCCCTCTCCTGAACATCATATCATTGTCCACCTTATCCCGGTCAATTGAAGTCACGCCATGTAACCATCATTTAGAATCCTAACACCGACTATGAGACCAAGATCAATCCAGACAACAAGATTGTGAGGCTAAAACCAGCAGTCACCCTATCATACCCGCCACATATCGCATGCACACAAACACACGCACGCATGTACCGTGCCTCTTTTGCTCTTGCTTATACGCCTTGGCAAGGAGTCATCCGCATTGAAGTCTTGTTCGTTGCACAAACTGGCACATAGTCTGCGCCGACCACTTGCTACTCCGTGGTGCTTAAAGGAATTCACCAATTTCACTTTTTATCAAATTGAGCGACAAGAAACACCACGTGCAGACGTGGGCCATTTATGCACCAAAATTACTGCCGAGTCGTGTGAAAGTGCACAGTCCAGATGGATACATCCGCACGACTATTGTCCCAAAACCAGTGCACCATTTATCAGCGAAAATATATTCTCAAAGCCAGCGCAATAGGGCGACATTTTGTTACTTCAATTACTTAACAAATAAAATGACACTTGAGAGACCATATATAGGAACCCGCATTTGTTAGTCAAGAATGGTGAGGTCGGTGGTCTGGTCAAATGGGATTTTGGCATGAACTAGCCAGTTACGCATCACATCACACAAGGTGTGGGCACAACTGCAGAACAGTGATAACATTTAAAGCATTAAAATAATTAATTAGTGGTAGATTTCAAAAGCCATCACCAACCTAAAACAAAAGTGTAGATCACTAACACCCAGCGAAACAGGATGGAAAAAGGCCAATGACTTGACGAAACAGGATGGAAAAAGGCCAATGACTTGGTTGTAACTTGATTGACTCCAAGTTGCTAGGAGTCCAACACTCAGAAAATGGTTGCAACTGAAGATGGCCCCACTATACTGCTTTGCATTTGTGACCCATGGCAAAAATGTTACCGCTCCCATGATTTGTGAACCGCTGACCAACGTGGTTTGTGCAAAATTTGGATGCTAGATTTGGGCTGCATTACCACCTCCACATGAAGAAGCACAGCAAATACCTAAGACAAAAGTTAGCCCTTCTCATGAGCAATCAAATANTGACCCATGGCAAAAATGTTACCGCTCCCATGATTTGTGAACCGCTGACCAACGTGGTTTGTGCAAAATTTGGATGCTAGATTTGGGCTGCATTACCACCTCCACATGAAGAAGCACAGCAAATACCTAAGACAAAAGTTAGCCCTTCTCATGAGCAATCAAATACTCTGTCCACCAGAGAATCCATAAAATCAACATCCCACGTAGCAGCATTTGCAGGTTTGAGGCGCATAAACACGCGTATGCCCCTGGCTGATGCCACACTGACAACCAAGGGTAGCGAAGAAAGCGATGATTTTACTAGGATCATCAGCAGCATAAGACAGCTTGGCACTCAAAGCAGGAAAAGTAGGTGCGAGGGGATGAGCAGGAGATGTGGTGTTCGACACCAAGGAGGGCAGGACAGATGTAACCAGTTCAGCTGGCGGTCGTTAGACTCCTTTTCAGACAACGCATTTTGGCAGAGTTCTGTCCTTAGGCTCCTTCAACATCAATGTCGGTGGAACAGTCAAGTGTGAAGTTGGCATATGATCTGCAATTGGCAGTTCACCGTTCCGTGGGCATATCATCGTGGCGAATGAACCAGGTGGGTGAGAGAATCACACCTGCTTATACGTGAGCCATGGCATGGTTAGATGTGGCGCGATATCAAAACAGATGAGATGGCCTTGTACGCGATATCAAAACAGATGAGATGGCCTTGTCAATAGCACTAGGTCAAGCGGGCCTTTGTAAAACAGGTCCGTCNACCTGCTTATACGTGAGCCATGGCATGGTTAGATGTGGCGCGATATCAAAACAGATGAGATGGCCTTGTTAATCACAATAGGTCAAGCGGGCCTTTTACAACAGGTCTGTTAACCTAAATTACCCATATTTCACAACGTTAAGGCAAGGGAAAACTTTCCAGCATCGCATGCTACACAGCAAGCATATTTTCACGACTAGCATATAACATATAAATTGGAACTTAATGTTGTTAATGTTAACTTAGGACTTTATTGTGGCCTCATTGTAATGCAAAGAATGTAAAGAAGCGCACGATACGGAGCAGACCAGCTCATGAATTTTTGGAATTGCGAGTGAAAGAAGTTTTTAAAGTGCTTAATTTAATGTTGTGGCGCTACTGTTAATTGATGAACCTATCTAAAGGTTTTGTGGAAAATATCGAACTTTGTGCACTCGTCGGCATCATGAGAAGCCTCCTAGGACGGTTGTCTCTAAAGTGCTCATAACTGAGGCGCTTGTTGAAGATGAAGTGTTATGGTGGCCACCTCGGAGGCAACACACAAATAATCTCAGCATATGTATCCCCACTGCCGTAGTGATGCGGTAGCTTCTGCGTGGTCACCTTCCTACTTTTAGCCGTGGTAGCGATTAGTCTTGTCTATATTAACTTTTTGCCATGGGACTAATAGTTTATTTACGGATCGCGGGCTTTGTTCCACGCGCATTTTCGCGCATTGGTGAACATTAATACAGTTCTTTTGTTTACCTTTCACCTACATGTTTATTGGGCTATTTGGTCAGTAAGGAACTACGTAGATAGGTAGACAAATGTAAGAGGTTAGTTTTTCCGCAAAGAAACCTTTGTCATCGTTCTAATTTTGTCGACAAATGGATCTTCCTTGAAGGCTGCAAGCGTTGGAGTCTGCGTCGAGGATTTCAGCTATGGATCGGTGTAGTAATTGGTTGATTGCTGTCTTCAAATTGCTAGCAGTCCAACTAGAGCACAACTCTGCTTGATTTGAACCAATCAAGCAGAGAGATATTAAACTAAAATCCTTGGAAACTGGATAAGAATGTGTGCGTTGGGCTGCAGTAACTCCGAGGACAAACTTCTCACTTACACGACTGATTAAATGTGCGGCTGAAAACAACAAGAAAAAAGCAAAGTTTTTAAAAATTGTTCATCTACATTCAGATGACGCACTCCCTTATCTCATGCTATGCCTTCAGATGCTCTGCAGCAAATGTAGTGAGAAGTTTGTCCGTAGGCATATCATCGTGGTGAATGGATTAGATGGGTGAGAGAAACCCACCTATATATACGTGAGTTATGGCATGGTTAGACGTGGCGCGATGTCACAAGGGATGAGATGGCCTCATCAATCACACTAGGTCAAGCAGGCCTTTTACAACAGGTCTGTCAGCCTGAATCACCCATATTTCACAACGTTAAGGCAAGGGCAAAATTTCCACCATCACATGCTACACAGCAGGCAGATGTTCAAGACCAACACGCCTATATCTCAACCCTCTAATGCACCGTTATGTGCCACTGAATCTCTTCGGAAGGTGTGATGTGTTTTGCAATGTTCATGCTAAATCGTTTCCAAACAGACTATTTTAGTGGTAGGTGATCGCTAAACATCATTAGAGGTAGTGAACTTGCCGTCCTTCATGAGGGACTTATATGAACACAGAGGCTAAGATAAATGCACTACTTCGCATTTGACAGTTCCATCAATGTGTCATGCTGAATTTGCTCTGTCGGAGTGGTAGTGGAAGCCCCTTTGTTATTTCTGTTCAGCAGAATTCGGAACACTCTATTCATATGTTAGAGAAGCATTACTCGTCTACATTCAGAATAAATTGTGTAAACCAAATGCATGTATGATGCTCTGGTCCATTTAACTTGCAGTAAAATAGACTAGCGCTGCAATATTCGTAGCTTATACTTCCGCACACGGCATAGCCTTTAAATCTTGCACACAGATTCTTAATCCTCTACGCCGGTTGGACTGTAGAACGCATTCATGGTACTAAGGGGCATTCGCAAAAGAGGAATATGTAGTTACAATTTTTTATTATTGTTGCATACAATCGGTGCGTTTCAAACAGGCAAAGTTTTTGAGAATTGGGGTTGATCTTGTCAGTAAACGTATCATTCTGTTTGTTTTTGACCATAAACTTCATCAGCAAACAAACTGGAAATGTTGCCCTGTTCTTATGATGGTGCATTTAGAACGGTCCTTCATGCTCAGAAGCGCCATCAGTTATGCTTTTGCTAGTTCATTCCTATAAATTACAGGCAATGTCGGAATACTGTAACTACTTCACGCTTTGAGATAACGTCTGCCTTAACTGAAGCAATTTCGTTCAAGTTCTTTAGTGTCGGACACGCGGAGGGTGATTTTCTAACTGAGTTACCACTTCAATTTCTCTAGTAAAGATTTTGCTCCTACCTTATCTGTCAGTTATGTACTGCAACTAGTTTAAACGATCTGTGAAGATTAAATGACCTGGATATTGGAGGAAAGTGCCTACAATGTAAAATGGTGCATCCGTCAATACAAATTTTCAAATTTTTGACAATAATTCAGTGAATATTGAGGCTAGCAGCTTAAACGACTTCTGGTAGTGGTCGTCATCCCACGCGATAAAAAATGGCGTCCGTGAATATTGCTGTATGTGGTAGTGTACTTATTTATATTGAGCGTGCGTTCGGGATTTCTGGTCCTTATAAAATCCCAGTTGCAGTTCTGTACGTTTTAGACTTTAGTCTCAAGCGTAAGGCTGAGCTAATGTTGGATGTGAGATAACGCTCTGATCCACCGCACTTGATTTATGGTGGATCTTATTGCGTAAATGGTGTTGCACTTGTTTGCACTTCTCGATTTGCATTCGGAATTCGAATCGAATCGCTGTTTTCTCTCCCCATGGCTCCAAAACGAAGATTACAGCCATCTTGGTCGGTCTGCTGCTAGAAACAAGGGGATTTGTACTTGCACAATTTGCGACACGTAGGGCTTTCTCAAGTGCGCTACTGCGTCGCTAAAGTTTTTTATCTCCTGCGAACTATTTTTCCTTTTAAACGACATCTTACTTTTATAAGTTTGTAGTGCATTTTATATTTTGCAGAAAACCAGCTTTGACCTTCAGAAAGACAAACCCAAATGCCACAGAAATTCGGTTTACGCAACAGTGCAGAACAAACGACAATTTGGCTAAAGTAAATTGCATTTGTTAAAGGCAACTGGACTGGGCATGGCGCCTAGGGCTCTCAAAGTCACAGCAATGCATATAAAAGGGAAAGAATGGTCATTTAAAGCACGCAGCAGTGAGGGCTAGTTTAAAGTTGCACGGCTCTCAACTAAGGTGAGTGATTAGGCAGTCAGCCCTCTCAGTTTTACGTCCTGTTCCGCTCTCTCACTAAACGCTATCGTCAGAATG
>LWMK02000422.1:20171-57138 GCA_001693075.2 Taenia saginata
TTTATAGTATCAGTAAGAATTATCCTGCCTTTTAAAGCAAGCATGGTCTGGGGTGTCAACTGGGCCCAGCAAAATCGGTACTTGTTTATTACAGGACCAAGCCTAACTGAGCACACGTTTTTGTTTGGCTTCACACTTTCAAAATCCAAATAGAGGTGGAACATTATTTAAATAAGTTGTTAAATATTTGGACCTAAAACCAAGTAATGAGATTGGCATCAATTTGCGGAGTGTGGACGCAGCGCAAGAGTTCAAAAGTATCATTTGGATTGCATGGGGCATGTCTGGCAAAATAGAAGTTGTCGCTTTTCTTTGATTAGATTCCGCAATTTGACTAGCCAGCACTCTGATTCCAATTCCATGATTTAAAACGAGTTTTGCCCTTATAAAGGTCTAGTGAGCACGTAATACTGGATACTGGAAGGTTGTCCAACCCTTAATGAGTTACGCATCCAGCATACTTTACCAGAACAATTCGGAGGCCCGTTTTGGACTAGGTAGGTTTATTACTTCGTCTTGATGCCCCTTTTGACTAGGCTATTAACATTTGCCAGCATTGGGGGAGTTTTGAGTCTAGATCTGCCAGATCTCTCGTGCGCTTTACAATGCCTATTTGTCCCAGGTTAAAGCCTTCGCACGAGAATATGCCCGAGTTCATAATCAGCAACTCACAAAGTTCATTCTCCTTGCCGCTGGTAAGACGGACACACTAAGCGTAGAGAGCACCTAGACCACTAAATCATTTTGCTGGGGTCTTACAAAATACCTTACAAATGTCATCAGCGCCTTTCTTTAGTAGTAAACAATGCTCTTTTGCCTCCAGTGCCTTGTTGGGCAAAGAAGTTACCGTCTGCTAAATGTAGGATAACTTTGAGCTTGAGTAGAAAACCACTCATGCCATTGCTAAGCACATGCCTAATTTCACGGTCCGAGATTCTTTGCTGATGCAGACCCCTACCCGATCCCTTTTCTACTGCTACCTCCCTCTCTCCCGCTAAATACAGTTCTGCAGACGGTGAAGCTTATACGTATGAAAAAAAGCCAACCGCACCAGAGTCAAAACAGAATCCGCCACATTGTACTAATTGTACAAATTGTAGAGGACTCTAAGTTTACTGAACCAAAGCTCTGGTCCAATGGACTGAGTGACGCAAAGCTCATGCAGTAGCTCACGTACGACACTGTGCTAGGCATGCTATCCACCTCTGAATTCACAACACATAAATTGGTTCTATTTACCTTAGCAGTAGCTACAAACTCATAGCTTATTAAACCGTCAAGGCATTCACTGTGTGAAAAATTAAACCGTCAAGGCATTCACTGTGTGAAATTATGCTAGATTATTAAATAAAAGCATAGTCAATCAAGTGACAGCTTAACTTTGGTGCTTAATGTAAGCGAATGATAATTTGGGCATTTCGATTTCCGCCAACAATGGCGCTGACCTAATACCGTTTTGATAAGCGGGATATTCTCTGGCTCAGTGTAGCTAATTCCTGCCACGGGTGCTGGCACTCTGACTTACTTACGGTTTTATTCGCCTTTACTGGGCAACAGTACTCACTCACTTATACAAGCCCGAAAGTATTTTGTACCACGAAGAATAAGTGAAAGACGAGTTTGAAGGCATCAAATATCTATATCCATCTACCCTTCACCTTCGTACGGTGATGGGGAATGGTGTGCGGCTTTTGCAACCCAGGTTTATGAAAGGATCGCCGCATGCTTTTGGTTAAATAAGGAAAGTGAACGAGGTGTCAATCCCTTTACCATGCTCTCCACGCAACGTGATTTGATTTGAGAAGAGTGTGATTCGGTGTTCACACTCTCACTACTTGCATTTATACCAAGAAAAGGAGGTACGAGGGATGGATGAAGATGTTATGATGTGTGGTTTGTAATGCTCCATGCAATATTCATGCCTCTTAATTGGATGGATCCATTGTGTGTTTTCGAGTTTGTCTTCCAGTCTCTATTGGTACTTTTGTGCTTAAGAGACAACCACACCTTGAGGTATATTTCGTCACTTTATTGAATGCAACCGCACTCGAGTGTCATTAGAACCGCAACTCAATGACTGTATATTGATGAATAGCGAATAGACTCTCAAAATTTTTAGCCTTAGTCCCCTGGCTCCGACAACCACTGCCTCTAGGAATGAAAACTAAGGAAGCAATGCCGGTTTTAATGTATGTCTATGCCTTTTCGCTTTCGCTCGCCAACACTGTAACATTAGACTACGTCTCTTTGGTGCAAGGCCTTTTGTATCTTGCAGAATGACTTGCAGACTAGCAGCAAACAATTGACGGCCTTGGACACGACTGTCGCCTTCGTGATCAAGTAAACAAACAGCGGGAAGCGCTTGTTAGTCACACGTCCTCATTAGGGATCTGTGTTCCATATAGCTTAGCACCAAATGGTTCTTGACATTTTGGAATGCTGCCATGACTTGGAGAACAGCGTGTGAACCATTTGCTCATCATTTTCGTGATCTAGTAGTTAAACCAAAAAACGTGATTTAGCAGCTGTCCCATGCCTATCAGATTCTGACACGGCAACGGTATAGATTATTAAAAGCATCCAACCGTTACGACTTATGGATGGGGTTTTACTGAAGGTCAGATGTCCCAGCAACACTTTGGAAATTTTTTATGATTCAAGAACAGTTTTATTGCGAGACAAATGTGTTACGAACCCATGACTATAGCAGAAATAGTGTTGCGCGATAATTCTATTTTTTGGGTCTATAAAAATGTGTAAACCTGCCTATAGAATCTTTTGAAGCCTAGTAAGGCTGGCACTTATTTGAGTTTGACAACGAAAAATCAGAATGCACTTTGAAGAGTGGGAGCCCATGTTCAATTTCGTTTCATTCCGTTTCATATCTTGCGACAGATTGTTTGCTCCACATCAGTTGCCTCCTTTTACTAGCACGGAGAAATTGAATTCTGCCTTGAGTTGAAGAGTGGCCATGACACGGTGGATAATGTTCTTGATTGTGTCAATACGCGACAAAGCGCAAGTCTTGAAATGCTTCCAGCACATGCATGCATGCAAATTTTAAATATATTTTCCAACAAATCTCTCCAGGCACCTGGTAAATGCTGCAATAAGAAAAATTAAACGCAGCTCTCATTTCTTACATTCATTCATTTCTCACATAGACGCCCTTATTTTCTGCAAGATCTTGTAATGAACAAGAGATCCACGGGACATGGAATCAGGCTATCGTCTGAATCTCGTAGGGTGGGGCGTCAAAGCGTGGGAGATTGCCAATTTATTTCTATTGAACTGTCATATTGCAACGTATTGTTGCCACCGTTTAATTGGTGCGTTATTAACCACTTGAACAGGCAAGTAGGGCGCTTTGCTTCGTGCTTCTTTCCCAATCCCCACTTCTCATTCCCAGCCCCTTTCCACCTTCGACTCCTATCATCAGTCCTTACTAAAATCACTTATGTGCACGCACACATCTGATTTCTGATCTGGCCCAATTATAAGTTATGCAAGAAAGTGTTTGCCGTCTTGCTAATTTTCGGTAGGAGGGTCTCTAGCGTTGATGGCAGCCTCCTCCACGGGTTTAGTTCTGAGGTTTTAATATGTTGACATTCGACAATTCCGTGGTTCACCACTGCCAGTGAATCTTAGGTATGGCTCAGAGAAACACGAAGACATTGGATATTTCGCTTATGCACTTTATGTGCTAAGTGAATTTGAGCGAGATTTTCCTCCTGATCGTGAGAGAGGATTTGATATTGTTTGAATTATGAGGTCTGATATGCATTCGAAATGTCAGGTGAGAGTACTGAGTAGAGCCGGTATCGCGACTCCTCTCAAGTGGTAAATAGCACATTCAAATTTGGATTAAACTGTACCTTACCTGAGTTTGAGCCTCATGTATGCATTTGAAACTCGAGCAGTGCTAAAAATATTTCATCGATTTCACAGAATTTGGGATTGAGCAGTTCCTTCCGATTCGATGACAATTTAACTGTAAGTTCCAGTCTCGAAAATAAATGCTTACTTTCAGGTGAAAAAAAACAGCCTTACAGCCACCTCCACCCTTTTTGTTCGATTTTCATCTATTTCGCTCGTCATGATATTGTACTTAGTATAATATATATACATATTGTAGATTTGCAGAAATATGTGCAGGTTGCGTTGCATGTGAATGAAGTGGCATCACTTACTCATACTGAGGTCCTATAGCGACATTAAACCACTATGTGGGATTCGATGCTTTATAGTTGCAAAATGGGAAAGGGTCGAGGAACCACTAGTGAAAGTTGTGGCCGGCTCCAGCCTGCTTCAAGCAGGCTTCATGCCAGAGAAAAGCCAAATAAATGTTTTTGACCGACTACGATTGTCCGTTGGAAAATGTTGATTCAGTACTTACAAGCTTCCGCGTGTGCTTTCTTTGGAAACGAGGGTAGATCGTTCTGGGACAGCCACAAATATTTTTGTCTCTCTCAGTAAGCTTAGGAAAACACCAGGGAAGTAAGGGACCAATACGAAGACTTTATATTAGTGTAAAGTGTGAGTAGTGAGGATGCCTATGAGCACCTGCTATTGCATGCAAGATTGTGCCCTTCATTTACGTCATCTCACAATATAAGTGACTTGTTTTGATACAAACGACTAATTTCATCACTGGCTCAATATTGACCAGTCACTCTCGATTCGATGCCTCAAAATGAGCTGATTATCTCAGTTACATTATTAAAGGATCATTTGCAGCGCAACGCATGGCCAGCGATCATGGAGTGGTTCATCAACAGCACAAGATACTTCTTTTCCACTGAATCCGAACAGCAAGTTCTACGAATCCAGCCCATGCCTCTCCCATAAGCTTTGCGGTGAATAGAGGAAGAAGTCTGCGGTGCTTTGGAACCAGCCGTGTCAAACTAGGCTTGCAAAGCTGACGAATTCGAAACGCATCCACCATGTTTGGCTGGCACTATATTCGGGGTGCTTTTAACAGGAGGCTAAATTTTCGACTTAGGTGGCTGGTGCCATGCTGACAGGTGGTCGCCCATTCTAGCTTTGAGAAGTACAAATGCCTACAATCTAATACATTAAGTAAGTCCTAAAAATTACAACAGTGCGCTGCAGTGGGAAACAATCATTTAAGGTCTTTTTATACCGTATTTAAAGGCAATAACAGCAATCTCTTGAGTGAACAAAGCTTCCACTTTGGACTTTGGAACGTGCTGGGATTCAAGAGGAGGTTTTACACTGCTTTGCATCGACATTTCATTGTAAGTGTCAGGTGTTATAGCGCTAGTAAAAGAATGAGATAATTGACCTCGTGTGGCGGCATGCGTTCATGCGTCAGGATGAGGAAGGAATGGTTTTTACTCAGGTCATCATTGCATACTTTATGTCAGAGGTGTTAGAATACGATGTTCCATTCCGTGTTTTTGTGGTTTTGAAGCATCTGCGCCGCCATCCGTGATGAAAACTATTGATGCTCCGTCAAAATCAAAAGTGTTTGCATTCCAGTCCCAATTTTTATCCTTGTAGCTGTTCCACTTCATTCAAGTTTCGGCAAATGCAGGCAAAATCATCTCACCCCTACTACTGGCTGACACTGCAGCTAAGCCGCCACCCTGCGTTAACCAATCACTGTTCTGAGATGAACACACATACTCAATTCCAAAACCCAGACTGACGTGTTATCAAATATTCGGATCTCTAGGATTAGAGAGGTCAACGGATCTGCGTTTGCTTCGCCTAGCCATTGCGTTTATCAGAGATGGGTAAGTGGATTATGTAAGATTTGTCAAATGGCTATAAAATCCCTTATTTTCCAATGAAGTCTATCGTGATACACTTTCCAAGGCTTATCTTCCATCGTTTACCTCCACAAATTGCATTACAGTATCGTGAGAATCAAAAGATTTTTCGGATTTGGGCTTGCTGATACGACCGCTCATCTGTTAGGTAATTTGTGTCATTCTTCTCAGTCTTGGACTAGAAATGTCGGACACACATGCTCTCATGCCCATTTTTGCGTAGAAAACAGTAACGACGTTGAAAGAGAATAAGCCGTTGGCATAAAATGCTTTCGCGGCTGTTGGTGATTTGTCGCACCACCGGCTGTGTAGGGATTGGCCTTTGTGGTACCCATCGCGTGGCGATTTGATGGTCAATCCAAAAACGATTTCAGTTTTTTCGACTGCATCACGCATTGTCCATATACATGGCTTATTAGATATTTTCCTGCAGACATAATTCTTTGTTCTCAATTACAGGACTTACGAGATTTTGTCGTTGACTTGGCGCGAGGAAATTCATGCCTTGCAGTCATACTCAAATCTGATCTTGTGTCCATCCAAATTTGCTTTCTCAAACGCATTTTGACCTTCGATTCGCTTAAAGCTCGACAAGGTATAAATATTACAACCTAGCGCACTTGGACGCCAACATTATTTCTACAAACGATCACAAAGTTAGCAGAAATGTAGATCTTTTTAATAAGCGAAATAAACACCTACACAGACTGATGAGCAGGGCAATTAAGATGACTCATATGAGGAACTGCTGCCTTTCCTCACCATTAGCTCATGTTTGCTTAAGTAATGCTTTGGACATATAGTGAAGTAGTTATGATTGCATTCGTGGTGGTCTTGATTATGGCTGATGCAGCTTACACTCAAAACCGCTGATCTTTTAGATTTGTATCGTTGTGCAAACTTCTCTTTTGATAATAAACCCTTCTAAGTATTACACAGAGAATTTCCATCATGCAAATACTGTATCCCACAAGCGTTAGCATAGTTTATTGGTGGTCACCTCTCTGTTCTCAAATTTGTTGCATATCTCATCTGCGCCCAATGTAAAATACCAAACGCTTAGGTTCCTTGCAATTACTGTTCTGCTTTTTTCCCTACTAGCTCTTTTGCATTGAACTGGCCGAAGGAACATGATTGGGGGAGAGATTTTGTTGGTCGTATGCAGCCGCATCCGCTTGACTGAATAACAACCGATAAAATCCCAAAAAATATAAAAGTGGTACGGCGTTTTCCAAGTCGTAATTTTCGTTCCATTTGAAATCAACACACGCTAAAACTGGATGCAGAATTGGTGATTGTGCTTAAACAAGTTGGTCTGCACGGCACTTGACGATGGCTAATGCAATTTCCCTTTGAAAACACTATTTCGTGGCAGAGCTTTACAGAACGAAATGAAGGAAATATCCCTGTGTGTCTGTGCGTGCGCAAATCGTGAAATGGTGGTGCGACCAGAGCCACTATTGGCAGCAGTTACATGCTTGTACATGGGTCACTAGTCCCAAAATTTTCTTGCATTTCTGATTTTCCTAGATTCGGCAATGCGTTTTTATTCTGTACCCCAAATATCCGAACAAATGATTATTTTACTAAATGTTTTGGATTGGCATTGTAATTTTTGTGCTGTAGAACATAAAAGTTAAGATGGTTGCCTGTTCTCTAGACGCATTGTTAAACATCAGTTCTGGAATTTCGCTTTACCCAGCAAGGATTCCTTTCTGTCTTCGCATCCCTCCCATTTAGCAGTGCTTTTGACCAGGGTATTTTGCAAAATTTTGAGCAAATGTTTGTATTCTGGTCTTATTTTGGTAAGGCGAACACCAGCGTCGTCTAAAATCATGTCCGGCTGGAAAAGATTAGAAATTATAATAAATTTAAGTGCAAATCTATTTGAACGGTCGATTAATTTTGACGAGATTCAGTTGTCACGCGTAATTCTAGCCTTTGATAAAGTGCCATTAGCTTTGGCTGGTTTAAGTTAGTTCCTAAATCCTCTACGAGGCAGTGATGCCCTTTTCGACGTGACCACACACTGTATTAAGCTACCTGAAATTGCACTCATTGGCGCTTGTGTCTGAGGTGAAGTATGCAAATCATGTGATAACTTTGGAGTGAATTAAGCGCTACTGCACAAATGAGAGTACTTGCAATGCCTCTAGTTAAAACGAGGAATGTGAGTGCTCAGCGTGTTGTCTTGAGGTCATGACCGTTTTGAGGTCGAGCACTGCATAAATCGGCGTCATTCCTCATCAAGGGCGAGTGGATTAATAGCAAGCAGATGGTGTGAAGTAGAGAGTCAAATATACTCACTTTATCTTTTTAGCTGCTTCATCGCTGCACTGCCATCACTGCACAATCTAACGACTGATTACTTAGGAGCACCTTATGGGTGTCTAACAGTCAGGCAAAACCGTAATGTGTGAGGCTTGCGCTCGTAAAATCAAGTTACGTTTCAGCAGTTTTGACGAAATCATAAAGTATTTATCACAGTTCTTTTCCTCCTTAACTGCTTGTGCTATAGAACTTTGTGCTAAGGAGGCAAAATTGAGCTTACACCCACCTCCTTAAGCCCATTGTTCAGCATCTCATTAGATACGCGCTAAGCTGAGACTCATCAACATCGCTGATGTAGAATTTATGCCTATGATAATCTTGAGGTATACTTGGGCAAATCAACATGACGCATCCTAGCTAAGATCACATAGAACAACGTGAGCTTATTCTTTGAAAAGACGAATGGCTTTGCAATCGAATGAACACATATTTGTGCATCGCGCCGCGTGTCGATTCTGGGATAGGAATAATTAAGTGTTTCTTTGCACAAAATATCCATCCTTAGATCTTGGATAGTGAAGTTTTTATCCAAGTGCGTTTTTTTGGAACATCACGTTTGTCGTTGCCAAGCAAAGCATTTCCTATTCTCTGTAGTGCAACGTTTATTTTAAGCAATCGGCGTTAGTTTTCGATAGCTCTTATATGCAGCCATTTTAATCCGTTAATTACTAGCATTAGATTGATTCAACTGCGTACAATTAAAGATATATTGATCTTTCTCTTTTTGTGCCTTGTGCGTTAATGCGTTCCTGAAGTTTTTGAACACCAACTATTTACATAGCATTTTAAATGCTATCCTACCTTTTTAATTTCGCAAGGAGAGGGCAAATAACGCGTTTCAGCTTTTGCAAAGAAAGTCAGCTCCGACGGTTTATCCTCTTTCAACGTCGTTCCCACTGAAACACAAAGGAACCGGGATTAGTGGTTCGGCGCGGTTCGATACCAGTCTGTGCCCTGCGATCTGTGCATTGGCAAAGACGGTCACCAATCATGAGAATGCTTGCTCGATTTCTAACCCACTGTAACGCCTGGGTGGAAAATACTATGCTAAGTCAGCCCATGCAATTCACAGGCTACACATCACCCAAAACATCACATGGGAGAGTCCGAATCACGAGAGCATTGTTGAAGATCGGCAAGCACGAATTCGGACCTAAAAGTACAGTGAGCACAGGTGCCACGTGGAGCAAGTAGAGACATGGCGGCTAGTATATAAGCGGACACACCTGGGCACACAAGGCAGTTTCAAAGAAAGCAAAGGCGCAGCCAAAGAAATGGAGTGGGGAAGTTGGCCATGTTCGTATCCGTGGAAGTGGGCACCGTGGGGTGAGGCTGTGAAGGGCTCAGAATGTGGGCAGAAGTGGGTATTGTGGTCTGTGCAGAAGCCGCAATGTTGGTCACCGTGTGCGTGGCCGTGTAAGCAGAGGCCACAATGTTGGTCGCCGTGTGCGCAGCCGTGGGGCTGGTCGCAGCAGTGGTGGTAAACAGCAGCCACAACCGAGGATGTGCTTACACCAACGCTTGTGAAGGTGCCTCCGCATGCCATGGAGGTGAGGGAGCTAGTCGACGGTGCCCAAGCCCTCCTCCACTTCTCTGTTGCTTTCAACGCGCAACGATTGCTATTATTCCTGATTATTGCTCTTAACAGCTTAATAAATGACTAGACACCTGTTCTTCAGCCTACACCAGTCTTCCTTTTGAATATTCCATTGTTGGGCATAGGGGACGCATGTGCGAATTGGAAGTCCTTCGAGAACTTTCAACTAAGGGCTTCATCACCTGAACGGTTGAAATTACTGCTAAATACGCATTTACTTGCACTTGAACAACTCAATAATAGGAATGTTTGCACACGTTATTTTCTCTTTATTAGTTTGAAATCCACAAACGTGGCTCACGGCTTGCCCTATGCTATTTGGGCAATCAGATTTTCCTGCTTTTGCCTAGTACTGGCTTTGATTCTTAATTTAGTTACGTAAACATGTTTTCGCCTTGTCAGTCTGGTGGTAGACATGAGATGAGATGAGGTCATTGATTCGTCCTTCTCTCACAACGAGTTACAATCCACTGTTTGGACAAGGTTCGGTAAGTCGTAAAAATGGGATGGTTGACGAGCGCAACAAATATAGGACCTGGATTCATGCCCGTATTGATAGCAAGGACTCATAACTAGAGCCATTTCACCTTGAAACCGATCTATGTCAAAGCCTAGAGCTCTATCGTGACGCATTGGACGTGGATGGCGGCCTCAAACCCATCGAGGGACCTGTTATCACAACACTTGACCTAGTGAACGGTCTCTAATCCTGACCGCGTGCTAGTTATGTGCTCATGCCTTCGCATTTTTACTACTGCCTCTGGTGATACCCTTAGGGATGACATCCACACATGCCGTCTCCAGCAGACTTTTGTTTCAATGGTAGGGAATTCCATCTTTATATGCCACAGTCGATGTACCTTTGCAGGAAAGGCGATTACCTAGGCATAAACTGTGCCTTACGAACTAGTTGGCTTCATAATGAGATTGTCTTCATAAATGCAAACGCAATTTGGTTCATGAAGGATGAATCTTGAGCTGTGCTCCGGGCGGCGCGATTGTTCCATGTGCTTGTACTAAGTCTTCTCCATGGGAGATGCTAGCCAGATTGTGTTTGTATACGTCATACGAAGCAACTGTGCTCTGAGCTGTTGTGAAGGTAAACACTTGAGGGTTAAGATAGGTTAACTGACGTGACAATGCAGGTCAACAACGGCAGATATAGACCCATCAGACAGCCATACCAGTCACCATGAACCCCTCTTTCTTGATCTCGTAAAGCAAAACGATCAAATTCTGTGGTTGTTTGACGAATGTGGGGAGTTGAATGCAATACCAAACCAAGAAGCTTATCTAATCCCTCACAGCAACGATTTGTTGGGCTCTTCTCTGAAAAAAACAGTTTTTCACTAAAACCCCAAAATCGGGAAACTGGCGAGTGGAAGTAGCTGACGCGAACAAAAGTAAGATAAAACTGCACAAGCCAGCTTAGTCCAAAAAGTTGCATTAATTATGAGGATAATATTCTCGAGATAACTGCAACGTAGCACTTGCAGTGGATCATCTGCAGTACGAACACCTGATTGGACATTAAGGAAGACGCCGACTCATAAAGCAGTGAGTTGCCACCGAGATTATAATGTCTCTACGGATTAACTTTTATCTACTGAGCTCCACACAGGACAAATGATGGCCTGAAGAGCACTGACGAGCCGGGTTGAGTATAACAAAGTGTGAAATGGGCCAGAGTATCCGATCTGCTCCGCGCTGTATTAGCACCCAGGTAATTGTACTAGGCATTGCCACCGAAAACGCGGATAGGGTCGATACGGTTTCACAAGGACAAAACAGATTAATAACGAGTCGCCACTTGCTCAAGTGCCAGATGTTGCAAAACGATGGCAGAGGGATTTAACAAAAATGCCAACTACTTACTCTGCTTCCAATTTGAAGGCACTTGAGGCACAATCTGATGTCGAGGAAATTCACGGAATGGAACATCATGAACTAATCTGATAACAGGCAAAGTGCTGTTGGAGGTTAGCGTAATAAACTACAGTAGCATACCTGCAGCAAAGTACAGGGAAGAAAATTCGTCCAGCGCAGCAAAAGATTATGTTATGGTACGGAACACATTTTACACTAAACTTCTGAGCATCGTAGAAGGAGTAACACGATTTTTGGAGTTGCTCTGGTATAAGAGAGCTTCCTTGCACCCCCTTATCCGCCAGAAACAAGGGGGATAAACTCGACGAGCAGNTTGGAGTTGCTCTGGTATAAGAGAGCTTCCTTGCACCCCCTTATCCGCCAGAAACAAGGGGGATAAACTCGACGAGCAGGATGGCAGAAACTTTCCAGAAATAAGTGAAGTAAATACGGTTTCATAAGGACAAAACAGACTAATGACGAGTCGCCGCTTGCTCAAGTGTCAGATGTTGCAAAAAGATGGTAGAGGGGTTTAACAAAATGCCAGCTACTTACTCTGCTTCCAATTTGAAGGCACTAGAGGCACAATCTGATGTCGAGGAAATTCACGGAATGGAACATCATGAACTAATCTGATAACAGGCAAAGTGCTGTTGGAGGTTAGCGTAATAAACTACAGTAGCATACCTGCAGCAAAGTACAGGGAGGAAAATTCGCTCAGCGCAGCAAATGATTGTGTTATGGTACGGAACACATTTGACACTAAACTTCTGAGCATCGTAGAAGGAGTAACACGATTTCTGGAGTTGCTCTGGCATAAGAGAGCTTCCTTGCACCCCCTTACACGCCAGAAACAATGGGGATGCACTCGACGAGCAGGACGGTAGAAACTTTCCAGAAATAAGTGAAGTAACGTTGTGGAGAGGCTATATTCTCCGGAAGCACCAGTCAGAGAGGAAGAGAGGTGTCAAGTTAACTACTGAGGCTAGTCATGGGTGAATGGACGCCTGACCAGTGCACCAAGGAACCAACGCCAGTCAATTCCATCTGCACAGGTTGGAAGGTAGAGCTCTGCACGAGATTCAATGGTTCAACAACTGCGGTGGCATTAGCGATTACGTGGATCAAGGTGCGCGAAAGGCTACTTTCAATTTTAGTAGCTTCAGCGTTATAGCTGAAGAGAGCCTGCCATTTACATAGAGGATAATTCAATCAAGTGCTAGATTCTACTACGTGGCGATGACACTCTCGACCTCAATTTCGACTAAACCATGCCTGTTTTGAACGAATGGCTGTCTGATGTGAACGACGTCATCACGTAATAGCACTGGATATGTCCGCGATTATGAGTGCTTCTCAAATGTTTTGGGATCTGATCGTTTTGGCAACATTTGCCATTCAAATGCCCCAATCATCAAGTCCGGTTGGAAGCTCTGCAAATCTTTTTCACGTTTTCAACAGCTTACGAATCCTTCAGCATTTGGTCACTATTCATGCATTGTAGTCTTCCACAAAATGTTGGGAGTTAAAGCAAGAAAATGATGCTAGGTAGAGGTGCCTTCAACTCCAAAACTCGCTTTTGCCAGGACCATTTATTTTGACTTGTATCGATTGCACCACTTTTCATGAGCTTTAGTTTTGCAATAGTATTGTAAGCGTGCTCTAAATCTCATCTCCCGACGTTGTGCAGCTGCGCACTCTTGTTTCGTTCCTCCGCATTGGCTTTTAAGAAGTCGACATCACTCTGGATCTACGGATCACGAGTCGAGCGTCATAGTCAGGAAACTCTATAACCACGTGTAAGTGAACATGCCTGACCACTGCCGGTCAGTCATTCGGCCACCCAACTCTTGGATGCACGTAGCGCTTTACTTTGTGCAGTCATACTCGTTGGAAATTAGGATGCCTTCTGATGTGTGCAAGTGTAAGGCCGCTTGTAAGAAGTAGACACTGAGTGAGCCCTTGCTTTCTGCGCAGTATCACTTGCATGGAAAGGAAGGCAGAATCCGCTTTAAGAATTATATGTGCAGGAGAGGAAGGGAGCTGATTGTGTTCCAGACTACACACAGCAATGAAGACGCGTTTGACAAGGTGTCGGGTGGGCAGCCAACATTAGTAGACAAGTGTCTTCGACTTGTCGTTTTCGTGCTAGAACGAGATGTTGTTCGGAATTATATTGCGCTCTATTAACTCGTTTTGTTAGAATACAGCATGGATCACAACCGGCCTTTTGCACAGATCAAGCCTTCTCAAGAGCGCCTCGTTTTGTTAGAAAACAGCATGAACCACAACCGGCCTTCTGCACAGATCAAGCCTTCTCAAGAGCAGAGGGCAATGGAGCGAAAAATAGTTTTGAGCAACGTCCTCTTCCTAGTACGAATTCTGCTTCTGCGTGGATGGCTTTGGCCTGTATGGATTCCTTCGATGTTAATTACTGGCTGATCGATGAATCACTGCGCCTCCTCTATTGGATAGTTGGTCGGATATGTCAATAGGAGGACGGGGCGTCTGATTATACAAACGGATGAGCCCGTACGAAGTTTGGGCTATCACCCTGTGCCTTATTCCTGGTCGACCACCTGTACGACTGCGCTACATTTAGTGCTAGATAAAGTGCTTCTTGATTGCATCTCCTACAAATTAACGGTGCTAAATTCACCATGGTTTTGACTTGGCATTCACCCAATAAATGGAAATCAGAGTTCGCTCTATAAGGTGCTTCAGTACAAAAACACAGTTTGCAACAGGTGAAATTCTATGATTAACCTCGGAACTTGATTAGTCCTTTCAGCAAATCTGGTAAAATGGTAATTGATGTGGCACTTGTTTAAGCCATTGGGGTGGGCAAACTACATTCATGTGAAGGTGATTGACAATGAGTGGGATAGCAAAATGTGGTTTGCAACTTTTGTGGGAGCTTTGATTTAATTTTAATAGTAGGGCCTGATTTATATGAGCATAGCGATATTGGTCACTGTATTTCACTGTTGATGGCCGACGCCGTATTTCGCATTTTACATGAACACAATCTCCTTATGAAGTTGCAATGCAAATTCTTTACGTCTGTCCCGTTTGAAATCATTGCCTTATTACTCTTGCAAAAAGGTCAAACACACATCTTTAGATCTGAGCCGGGAAAACGCTCCCCATAAAGGGACTCAAACTTTTGGCACTTCCATGTCTAAAAGATGCCATCTTTGAGCCGAGATTGAAACACAGTTGAGAAGGACTGCATGATGATTCCTGTCAGGCAATACCACCTTATGCATGTGGTCAAAGTAACATGTTCCCATAAAAATGTTTGTTGGCAAGAAAAAGACACCTAAAACACAGATTTACTGTACGCAGCGCAGATGAGAGGCTCAAGCAGGATTCCGACTGACAATGCGACTGGACGGAATCAGTGGTGTTTGCCATTTACACAACATGGTCAGAGTCAAGTTACTACCAAGCGCTTAGAAAAATACCACAGTAAATAACGTTAATAAGTTGTAAGTCAGCATTTCAGACTCATGCCATCAGTGGATTTTATGCAGTAATAATTGCAACAGCACTATTTCGAGTGATGAAGAACGCTATCTGACCGATTGCATAGTTAGAACATTTTGGAGCACCTGTCTCAAGATCTCTTTCAAGGTATGCTTCGTTCCTTGACAGTTATTCGAGTGCTTATTTGGGATTAATTTTCCTAATTTGTAATATAGACCAGGCATCGCATGGCGGTGTTTTACTCAAGGCGAATAAAATAATGAAGGACGGCCTGATCACTTTGCGCTGTGGATAGCCATTTGGTGAGACTTGTTATATTCAGTTGCAGACCTATCCAGTTCGCATATTTTTTATGGAATCATGCTTGTAGCTGTACGTTACGTTGGTAATTGCGCTATTGTTGGTCTACTTTGTGCACCTAACCACACAGATATTTCAATCACTGTGCGACTATCATGGTAGCATACAAGGCCGCGAGAAATTGGATAAATGCATGCCATGCTTCCTCCTTTCACATTTCCCTCCCTCGAATCCCACGTCCAAGTGAGATTCATGTAGATTGTAAAATAGCAATTAGTAGAAATCACTGCTGCGCAGCTGCCTCAAATCATTAAATTATGGGGACAGTCTACCATTTGGGTGTGGAGTTTGAATGAGCTCATAATGGAATGGTGCTCAATATTTGACGAAGTGAACAGAACTGCGATTCCTTCCAAACACACAATAGTCACTTCTGACACCTTGGTTAAATGCTTAACCGTTTAAAGTTAGAACAGTGTGTCACATTCGTTGTCCTACTCCAGTAAGGTAGTGGTTTCGGAACTTTTCTCTATAATGTGGTCGAAGTGAGAGAGCGGCGACTGTCTTAATTGCGCATTCAGCTAAGAAGACTCTTCAGCTATGGTAGTTTAGGCCTCTTCTTGGACTTCAGTTTCGCTGTGGTGAGAATTGTCCAATCATAGGAATGTCAGAGACCACAGGTGTGGCAGTTAAGGAGTTTATTCGGTTCCTCACGGTGGTTAAATATCTGCCCATATGGATATACTTTCTGGAATGTCATTTGACTGGTGTAGGATGAGAATACGAGGATGTGGCATGGCTTCACTCCACATACCAAGTTTAGTAGCTCACCTTTATTGGTGTACAGCTGAGGGTATATATGCCATTCCTCTAGGTGATGCGGTGAGAAGGCCATCTTGAAGCTCATTGATCCTGATGTCATTAGCGCTGGAAATCGCTAAAGTGAAAACTTAAAGAAGGGGCCTAAGACATGGGCGCTTCTTTCTTTCCCAAGTTAACAATCAGCATGGAGAAGTTTTCATCGAAAGGCGCTCTACTCCGTTTTGTCTCGCATTCTACTGCGCTGTGGCGTTGAGGAAGGCCGTAAGATGCAGAGCTGACATCCATACCCCTCTCAATGCTGTTTTTCTCTGTCTAGGTATTCACTGGTGGGCCATTCCTCGAGGCAATGCGACATGAGGCCAATTCTTAGTCAAGGTGGGCAAACTCACAACACCCTTGACATTTGAAAAACGCAGGTGCCTTTGATAGTCTCAAAATAGGAAACACTGCAAACACTTAACAGCGAAGAACAGGTGATACACATGATCAGATTTTAGGTGGTCGGGAGGAAATAGTTGTGCATGGTCACCCGAACCACCGCTCTGGATGGTGCTCAGCCGCCAACGTGGAGTCAAGTCCATTGGAGATGGAAGTATTCCGCCGTTCTCATTTTGCTTCTGCCATTTTAAATTCATGATCATCGCAACAGGGAAAGAAACAAGAAAAGATCTAACGATTGCTTTCATATTCTCAAAGAGACAATGAGTGCGTCTCTGCTGTCATCACTATGTACTTTAGCACGCCGTCGACTTGGAACTTGCATTCGTGACCATTGCAATTATTCATGGGATCGCCCAACATCCCACCTTCGTTGAAAGGACTCTGATCGTCTGCCATATTCAAGTAAGATTAGGCCAAACTGTGGAATTCGGAATTCCAGTGGTTATAGTTTGGTGTGGAAGCTGCAAATCAGTGATGATGGAAAAATTAAATGGAAAACGAGTCAAGGATTGCAAGTGCAGTGCATAACCACTGATGATACGAGCAGCCTACAATAATTTTGCAACCCATATTTTGTGCAGCACCTATTTTAGAGCATAAATCATGTGTGACACGGGAAGTAACACCTTCCGAACCCACATGTTGTGATGTTAACACGGCCAAATACGATAAATCAGGGTTCATCGGGGCGTGCACAGGCTAAGAATGTCTACAAAAGAGCACACCAAATTCATTGAACATCACACCATTCCAATAGCCACCTATGGAGACCCACATTATCATCATACTAGTCATCTGCGTGCTATTCTGGTACAAATACTGGCTGCGGTTGTCAAGATGGGGTCGGCAGTCTCCAGAGGGCTTCTGTGACATGAAGTAGTTAGGCCTAATTGTGATTTAAGCCCATGTCTATCTCTATCTCTGTCTCTAAATGCAGCAACCACAACAACAAGCGGTACGGTCCATTCCAAAAGACAAGTGCATGGGTTGCTCTAGTGACCGGAGAGGCATGGCGAAGGCACCCAAACGGACCGCACTTACAACCAAACCAGAGAGGAGGATATTGAATGGTGTGGAAGAGAGAGAGACTCCAACCGAAGCACAGCCACCTCTTAGCCACTAACCCCCATGGCACCCCCGCCCAATTGCACCGCCTGCAACTTCTTGAACGAAGTGAGGATCGGAAATGACGATCACGCTGAGAAGTGAAGCGTGTGCTCCCACTTTTCTCCCTCCCACAAATTACTTTTAAAAACTTGCTCATGGCTCGTCAATGATCGCCTCTTTTACAGCCTTTTCTCATTTAATAAAATCGCGATCCTGTTGATTAGGTGACAGAGTACTCCCTTTAACAAAGTAGATGTGTATGGATGCGCACCTCTTCTCCTCCACCTTCTCAATTCCTTCCTTTTGCGATCTCCGCGTGCCTGCAGGCCCCGTACCCTACCTAATGCCCGATTAGGTGTTTGCTTTGGCGTGCATCCCCCACTCAGCGTCGATTCAGTAGCAGTTACATTCCACCTCTTGTTGTTCGGAACACACTGTTCATAGATTGAAATCCAATCTACTTTACCATTTTAACTGCCTCTGTGGCGAGTATTTGTGGTGTGAATTGCTTCTTTCTGCTGCTGGCAGCCCCTAAGCAGTTGGAGATTGTCGCTCCTGATGTGAGAAAGGGGGAACGTCCTCGTTTCCCTTTCTCTTTGCTTCTTCTTTTCCTTATTTCCATCCTGTCACCCTCTCTAGTTACCCTACCACACGCACACGCACAGGACAACCAATTTTCTAGCCTTTCCCCACCCTCCTGCATACTTCCTCCACCTCCACCCTCGGCTCCTCATAGCAGTGGACGACGCCTTCTTTTCTCCCTCTACTGTAGTGATAATGCAATTGCAGCAGCAGCTTCGGCATGCTTCCCGCCCTTCGCCCCTTCTCCTTTGGTGGATTTATTAGCCACAACTCTATCACGCTTATTCCCCCTGTTACTATTTCTATTGGTAATGCTACTGCTGCTATCACCACCAATATATATGCCATTATTTTTCACACCATGCTAGCAGTAAGGGTCGCATTGTCCAAATAATCACAGAACCCAACGCGTTCCCAGAAACCACAACCTCAACTCTCTTCCATCAGCTTTTCTGCTTCCAATCCAAACAATATTTTTTCCAACAATAATCTATTCATAAGAAACACAAGCCGTACGTGCCGACAAAACGTTGTCCTGATCGTGATAGCGGAAACCATAGTGTAGAGGTCGAAAGTAATCAGAAAGCGAGTCGGGGTTAGTGAAATAACAGACATTGACGTGACTAGTACAATTAGCACTTTGTCCAAGAGGAACAACACAGGAGTAATATTTAGAAGCGGGACGCCTATTTCAGCCTCCCAAGCAGTGACTACATACATGCCTCCACCTTCTGCCACTAAATTGCCCCAATCACAACGACGAGTGGCATTGGTGGAGTGCACGATTGGCAATTACGGGCCCACATTCTCCGAAAGGGTAGCCAATAACCGCCCAGTGGCCGCAATGCAGACGACGCGCACACACACAAACACCACCGCCTACTGATCGTGTGTTCCTCCTGGCATGGTTCAGTTCTCTTGTAGGATGGTGGTGATGACGATGTGACGCTGTTCGGGATAGGTAATTCAATGAATTCGCGATGATGCAAGCCCATTGGCAAACACCCTTTTCTGGAAGAGAAGGAATAAGTACACCCCTTCAGTGTAGGAAATCACCTCAAAACAGCAAAATGGATGCGCGAATTCACAACTATGTGCGTATGACACCAAACCAACTTTAAGTTGGAATGCTTTTCACCTTCTGCTTTGATGGCATCCATTTGACAGCTTTCTTACACATTTATTCATCGGCTAGAATACGAACGTGCTTAGGCGTTGGGACCATCTGTCTTCATTACTATTCCAAGTGGCAAATTTAGGCACTCCCCTATTGATGATAGTTGGCTTTTAACGGCTAGTAAAACTAGCCACTTCAACCACGATAAACGAACGAATCTTCATCTATCACGCGTGGTTGTTCAATTGACGAGTTGTTGGAAATAAGTCATACATCCAAACAAAATTGTTCCACATGACCGACTTTGGTCAAAGGTTTTGCCAGATGCGTTGTGCTCGGCGAGCATATCCAATAGCATACACCGGTTGAAAGGATGTGGTTTAAGCTAAGCTTAACGGTGATTGTAGCTGCACGAGCAGCCTGATTGAGTGGTACATATGCATTCCTTTTTTATTTGCGTATAATGAATCGTGACACTTCGGTGAAGACGGAAGACAGCAAAGCAAAACATTGTTGTTTTGAACTCTCTTATGATGCACAGCATGTGGATCATAGGAACCGAATCCCTATCCTTGATTTTACTTTGATCAGCAGGGAGAACCAACCTTCCAAAATGTTCAGTGAAATTCTATGAAATTTTGCGTGATATTTGTTTCAGCTGATCCCCCCAAACGCAACAATCAGGTGCGTATAGACATCGTAGGAGTTAAGAAGCCCAGTTCTATCCCGGTGTTGAGTGGGGTGACAAGGATTAGTTCCCCTTGTCACTTGCCCTTTGCAGTGTGGCCATGACTGCTAGCCCCAACTTTTCGCAGGGTTAGTTGATGTTTCACAAGTTTGGTGAGGTGGTCTCATCGATTTAGACAAGTTTATAGGATTGGTGTGATTATTAGCTCCACGGAAAAATCTGCAACTAATGCAATTGGGCAATTCTAGCGCCATTAAGTTTGTGAATTAATGCGCTGCGACCTGTGGAAAACTTGCTATGCTTCTCGATCCTTATACCCCTTCTAGGAAGCTAAAGACGCCTATCATTAAAGGAATCTGCTCAAGCTGTGAGTGCCTTCGTTTCTTACATAAGTAGTACACATGCCTGATGCCCCTTCTTAACCATTCCCTCTTATTTATGCAGCCAAACATCTCTGCTATTTGAAAGTCGTTTTGCATGCAAAAGATGCATCCACTTCAACCTATAATACATTTGAATCCGCTCCAGCCACCTGGAGGCAAGCCTTGCCTTTTCATCTTGGCTAAGCGCTCTCTGCAAAAGGTATCCGGCGGCAGCATATTCTTCGCCAAATCTTCCCATTCTGACATAGCACACGGTCACGGTACATCTTTTACCTCCAAGTAAACACGCTTTTGGGGTTCGCACGTTGGCTCTTTAGTGAGCAAGCAGTGCTGGACACAGCACCGTTGTTGGTGAAGTAACTGCTAAGATAGTGAGAAGTGAACATATCCAGCAGCCAATCTTGCTCACCTTCATTTGCACGTTACCGTGTGAATTTGAGACGACTTTTATTCGGCATGAAGCAAACGCAGATGCAACGGGGCGACGGTCTCGAGACCAAGGCGCCATCAGCGTGCACGAGTGGTTTTTCTTGCCAGCTAAGTGGGCTAACTACAGTTGGAAATTCAGTAGACATACAATTCGACCTCGTGACCAGAGACAGAGCAGGTCTAGTCAACTTGATACAAAACTACTTGTCCATTGCAAGAAAGGTTAAGCAAATCGTTGTCGTCAGCCATGCGGATTTGTTCCGCTTTCCGCGTGACGTAGGCTAAGGAGATGCAAACACCCAGAGGGGTCTAAAAGTTCAAGTTCTACTTGTCGAAACGCGTACTATAATTAGTGCCAGTGGTGCTAAAAGGCAACCACTCAAGCAAATGTTTATTTTCGAGTCATCAACTTTTCCATTTGCATGGCTGACTGTTGTCCACCTTCTGGAGCGCCACGCCGATACTTACTTTGTCCGGATTAGCGAAAATCATGTGTAACCATACTTTAATTGCCTCGACACCCATTACCACTTTAATTGCCCCGACACCTATCGCAGAGCCAGGCTTAATCGAGGCAATGAATATGCGAGACTATCCAACCAATGTTGGGCACTCATTTACGTCGAGCTACTTATTGCGCGTTCATGCACGCCTGCCTCATACGGCCATGGCAACCCACCAGACGGTAAGTAGTCATCAGCCTCAAAGTCCTGTCCATTGAACATGTCATGTGTACGGCTCAAAGTTGTTCACCTGTCCATTGAACATGTCATGTGTACGGCTTAAAGTTGTTCAACTCTTGGGTGTTCAAAAGGGTTCACTTCAGTCACTTCGTAACCCACTGAGAGGCAACCAACCTGCACGCTCTATACGTGCATTCGTAATGTGCACGCATACATTACTAGATAAGGTGGTAAGCTATTTAAAAATCAACCCCATTGCAAAAATGACAGAATAGATGCAAATGAGGCCAAGAGTTCACCGCTTCTCTTGCCAAACAATCATCACACCAGTCATCATCATAGCGGTGCTGGATGCGCACCAGACGAGGTGCGTGTCGATTGGCTGAACAGAGCAAACTACGTGGATTTCATGCGTCAGCGGTCACCACATTCAACTGCAAATGCGTTACGTTGAAGCATGTAAAATCCTGCAGACAATTCACAATGGATGGCAACGTTGCGACGAAATTGTGCACCACCACCGCCACTACCGGGGTGCAGGAAAGCTTATAAAGAAGAGGAGGAGGAAGAGATAGAAGGAGGACCCACCTATCGGATGATCAAAGTGCCACGTACTTGCCCACCTACAGAGCCCCGGCTAGTAATGTGACCGCCTCCACCAGTCAAGCAAACCACACCAAGGATTGTCGTCACGCCATACGTCAACAAATCCACTCTCCTCACGCGCTTAGAATAAAACACTCAAAACCAGCCACCACCACTATGAACACCAGAAGCCACCCACCCAATCACCGATATTTTTGCAAAGAACAAGATCACATCCACAAACCAGCGAAGTCGATTGCCGCACATATGAAGTGAAGTGGAGCTACTGCGGCATATGCAGGGCAAAACGATGTGTTGCAGGACAAACACATTCAGAGCTGACAAGGGTTCGGCGGATGGGATCTCACGTCCACGCCTTCCATAGCAAAAAGCAACTTACCCACTCGGAGAAGCAAGGCTCCAACAACAACAGCAGCAGCAACAACGAGATCTGCACTCCAGTGTCACAGACGGTTGAGCAGCAGCAGTAGCAATAGAGGAGCAAATGAAGAAGACACGATTGGCCTCCCCACCACTTCTCATGTCCATCACGCCACGAAAACCGCAACATCTTGCAGCAGCGGCAGTAGTAGTAGCAGCGGGAATCAGCAGCGACGCAGTAACTCCTCCTCCTCACTGTCCCTCCTAACGGCTTCCCCTACCATGTCCTGCTGCACCGACTGCGACCCCGACGCTGACAGTCGCCTGCAAAGAAAGTCAAGCAAACTCCTGCCAAACTAACAAGAGTCTCAAGTGCACATTTTCTCCTGATCAGACAACCAGCACTCAAAGCAGTAGCTACCAGTGATGAGAAATCTACTGCCNCGCACACTTTCTCCTTATCAGACATCCAGCACTCGAAGCAGCAGCTATCAGTGATGAGAAATCTACCGCCACACCCAACAACCAACTGCATTACCGCAAACATGCAAATATTGAACGCATTTAATGGTATCGAGCAGGCTAACTTGCTAGTTGGTTCTTTCTCTTCCTTCTCCTCATCCTTACCTTCCTTCTCCCTCGAGTCGTACGCTCTTTCATCGCCTCTCCCACGACTACCTCCTCCTACGACATATGCCCTCGCTCTTTTAGCACGCTTCGTGTCGTCAGCACCCGTTGAGGACGCACAACTGGATTGCAAAAAAGACGACGGTGAGGCGACTTTGTTAAGGCGACTTCTCACTCATGGCATGCAGGGGCCGCTGCTCGCCCATGTACTTGTCGTTTCGCAAGTGCCCAAATCTAACCAGCTCATCTCACCTGTAAAAAGAAGGTAAGGGGATACACACAGCCACATCTTTACCCCTGCAGGTGTCACTTTGCCGGGTTCAACTTTGAATTTCGAGATGGACTGCTAAGGTTACCGACGTGGTGCTTAACAGTTGCTGCTTGACAGCATTGCCCACGTCAGGGTATAGGCTGCGTCCCAGTGGGTGTTGCACGGCAAGATATAGGAGGAGGAGGAGGAGGAGGAAGGGGAGGCGGAGGTGAAGAATGATTGTTCGCAAAAGACGGACTTTCACCTAATGATGTCAGGGTAGATGCTGGTGGGCTGGTACCTGCTGAGAAAATGCAGTATATGCTTAGGTGCTAATCAGTGTGCCTTTCTTTATGCATTTAGTTGCGTGTTGCTTCTTGACGCTCTTGTGCTGTAGTGATATTTAATGCTAGGCGTTCCCTCAATTTTGCGACTTTTCTACAGTCTTAGAAACTGTGCTGCTGCCTGCCATTTTGACCTGCTTATTCGGGCCATTAACCCGAGTCAGTTACTGCCCTATACTGCCGTGTTTAAGTCAGCGCCGGATAATGGGATAGTCGATGCTCCAGATTTATATTGCCTGTGCACTTCTCGGCGCACTTCGTTTGCTAGCCCATTTGTTTTGGTCTCTCAGTCGAAGGGTCGACAAGACCACACTCTTTGCAGGCGTTGTTAACTGGCATTTCGTTCAGGTGGTTGATCGATCTACTGATGGAGTAGAACCTGGGTTGGTTCGGGCTGCGAGAAATGGCACGAATGAGTAAAATGGACAAATCTAGGCACAAACTAAGGAGAACATGTCGCTAGTCTAACTTGCCAAACTAAGAATAATTAAAAGAAAAGAATGTTAAGCACCGACAATTTGAGAAGTCAGCCTTTAAATAGTAACGAACACTAGCTTGATGAATGGCTGCATTCATGTGTTCTCTCTGTCTTGGCTAGACAAAGCATAAGTTGGCGCCACATCAGAGTACAGATTGATTTGAGGGAATGCAGCAAGCACGAGGACCGTGACCATACGGTGTTGCAGTTGGTGAACTGGAATCGCAAAGGCCAACATGCTGCATGCTGGCTGATGGTTGACTCCCTACTGGTGGTTCAACGCGTAGTTTGTTACTGTAGGGAAAATGGGCTGACTAGTAGTCACCAATTGATGTTTGTGCTGATGTAAGCAGTCGATAATCAAGAAGGGCTTTGAGAAAAAGAGTGCGCGTATTTAGAGAAGTCCGTGTTTTCGGTGCTTGAAGAATGACCTGGTTGAAAGTGGACTGCATGATTGACGGTGCAGTCTTAGCAGTGGTGAAAATTTCATTTTAATAACTGCTTTTGTTTACTAATGAATACACGCTTTTGTACTCATGCGCAGGGGCGTCCTACGTGTTTCGCTGGCTAATGGACATTCACAAGGTGTGGTAGCACCTAGTTATTCTTTGATGATTTGGCTTCGGACCTAAGAATGTCAGTTTTACACATGGATGCTACCAAACTCGAAAGATGACGTAGGTATTATTACTCTACGTCACCTCTCCAAATCAACTTTTATTTTATGGCAACCTAACTTGACGAATGACAATGCAGGACGCATAATCCAATCCAAAAGCTCATAAAACTATCCAGGTCTTCGGTGCACCTTGAGCACGCAGTCGATTTCACATCAACGCACAAAATTACAAAGTCTTCAATTCTTTGAATAACATCCATACGTTATAACCATTTTGAATGTTTAGCCAAGATTGAAACCAGACTTAGTTGAGTGGGGCGCATGTCAGATCGATCGTGATATAAAGGTTAAGATGTAAACGGGTGATGCAGCAAAATTTAAGGGTGAGGCTGTTCAAATTTTGCGAGCATGCTAAGGCATATTAAAAGAAGTGATGCTCCTGAGTGCTTCCTCCTACCTTCAGTGTAGCTGATGTGACAGGACTGCCAAAAGGGATGCATTGATGAAATGCACACGGTGTAATGCAGAACACATTGATTTGATGTCGCTTTGTAACCTTGATGCCAGTGTTGCCCTGAAGCGTGCAACACATCGACACTTTGAATGAACATTGCCAATTACGTCCTGTTCATTCTGAGCCGTTACACCTCCACGGAAAGAAATAACGCGACCTATTGGCAGTTGCTCTTCCCTCACAACTTCCACAGAGTCCACTCTTGACTTGTCTGTTGGATCAACTGCGAGATACCGGAGAGTGAATTCGCGAAATGACAGGATGAGACCAATAGCTACAGGACTTATGGAAAGTCAACTCAGGTAGTTTATCGGTGACCAGCGTCTCGGGAACCCATATTGACCGAAGATATGGCACAGCATTTGTGGCGACTTGGTGGTAACAGGGGCAACCTCATTAGGTAAATCCAGTCACTGATAAAATATCCACCAAAGTTGTGTAGGGGGACATTATTGACCGAGCAGGTAAAGTCAGGATGGTGTTGTGACCAGATTTTCTCTAACTGATGCTAAGGCACTGATGCAAATTTTCATTTATTTGTCACTCGTTGCAAAGTTGGTGGTGTCTTCGTTTATTTGAGACCATTATACAAAGCTTCAAGTTGTGGACCAAGTTTATGCAGCTGACGCCATGAAAGTGCCCTTAAACGCAAAAATCTATGCTAAATGATGCGATCGCAAATGTTCGAGTAGGATTCGGCCAATTAAAGCAGCCAAGTACATACAAGGCGTCAACCTTTGCGATTATAGAAGACTACGCCGTTAAGGGCCATCGCCAAACGGTGACAGCTTGCGCAATTTGATGGATAGATGATGTGCCACATGTCGCTTCAGATGTTAATAGCTGTTTTGCAGAACACGAGGGTGGGGAGTTGCCAAAGATGGACGCCGATCTCAACCCTTCCGATATGGGATGTCAGAGATTCTTCCACTCGTAGCACATGCAGTTCCTTTACGCCGCTGAGGCATGCCACAAGTGGTATAGATTAAAATAGAAGTTTAATGACGTCGGGTCCGATTTCCGCTGCCACTAATGCAGCGTGCCAAGACTTCCTTTGGGGTAAAGAAGGCATAGTACTAGAATAGAATGTACGTATTCTGGAAACAGAGGGGTTGGGGATGCTGACATGGCCCGGAGACGAGCCCACCGGCTAATGCAATATAGTCATCCAAGTGACCAACACCGGCAGTCCAAAAAACTAAGTTTTGCAACTATCATTGGCAGCTCCTTTCTTTCCAGTATGGTGTTTGTAAGTGCATTCATATCCATTCAAGGTGCTTCCAACTCTTGAACCCAGCCAATCCGCAATGAATCTACCATAGAATAGGCGTGCCTTTTGCAGTAATTAGTGTCTGCATCGCAATAACTAATCCTCTTCCCTCCCACCGCCGTCTTACATGCCCTCGGTCTCTTGTTTGTTCTATCTAACCTCCCCCTTCATGTATTAATAACACTAGAAGGGATCGAGTGCTAAGCACCAACAACAACAACAATAGGTGCTCCTTGTGTTTTCATTGTAGGAATGTATGAAAAATAATTCACACAACTGCAGCAAACACAAGCTTGATAAATACTTGTGTCTATTCAAGATTTCTCCCCCATCTTGTGTCTAGAAAAGACCGTGGGACGGGTTGAGAGGAAAACAGTACAAAATGAAAGCAACAACCACCGAGACATCGTCGTCGTCATGTAATGAGAGTGCACAAAAGATCCCCAATGGATGCTGCCTCGTTGCATATTCATAAATTTAAATATCTTTCGTCGAGACCCCACAGCAACATGACTACTGAATGGGGGTGCGTCTCATGCGATGCGTCCCAATTTCTTAGCTAAATTTTGGTAGGATTTAAGTTAGGAGTTTCGCCACACATATCATCGCAGATGCACTTGGATGCGCCTCGTTACCTATTCCATAGTTTGCATTATTCCATTTGCGAAGACCCCAAGACAGGGGCGGCTTAATGATTGAACTCACGTCACATGCGATGCAACCCAATTCCTCCGTTAATTTTTGATCAAACTGAGGAGAAAGCCGCGACGAACGTGTCATCGATGATGCATTTGAAAGCGTCTGGTTGCTATTCAGGAGCTTATATTCGTCTATCAAAGAGACCCAAAGAATAGCTGACGAATGACAGAATGAACGTCTCATGCAATGCGATCTAATCCCTCCGTTAATTCGGTGTTGAATTAAATCGGACGTTGCGACAAACGTATCATCGCGGATGCGTTTGCATGTGTCGCCTTACGTTCTCCTAAATTTGGTTCGAATAATTTGCAAAGACCCCAAAACGGGCCGCCGAATGATTGCAGGCGCGTGTTTTGCGATGCAACCCATTTCTACCGCAATTTTGGCCTTCAATTAAGTAAAAAACCTAGGCATGCATACCATGGCGGATGAATTCGAATGCACCTCGTTGCAATTCAGAAGATCAGGTTCTTCATTTACAAGGACACCAAGCAAGGACAGGGAAGAGATTGAAGTCACAACTCACGCAATGCGATCCAATTCCATCGTTGATATTTAGCTTCGAATTCTATCGGTCGGTATCACAAAACTGTCAATGAGAATGGATGTAAATGCGCCTCGTTGCTATGCGTAGCTGTAGTTTATTTCTTTAAAGAGTAGAGTAGCCGAAATTGCCGGAGGCACGTATCATGCGATGCCTTCCCCCTCCTCAGCTAATTTTCGCCGCCAATTGAATCGGTTGTCACAAAAATCATATCGACGAGGATGGAATGGGATGCGCATTGTTGATAGTAAGAACTGTGTTGCATTCAAGTTTGCACACTGAGAACAATAGCGGCCGATTTGTTGGCGGCAAGTCTCATGCGTGCTGGTGATCTGCCAAGTGAGTCGGTTCATTCACTAATTCATTCAACCCACGGTGAGCAGGGCTGCGAACAATCGCACGGGCAAGTGAGTGCAAAATACTTTTGGCATTTACTCAAGACCATGTTGCGCAGATTTGTCAACGGTTGTAAAAATAGCTCGATCTTTTCTTGTGAAACAAATTTTTGTCTATTTAACTCATTGTGCCTGGGAGCTGGGCCATTTTGCAAACCAGTGACCCACTCCTCACAAGATGCTATTATGTGCGCCGAGTAACTATTCGTTAAGTTTCAAGTCGAGCAATTAATATTGTAAGCAAATATATATGCAAAGCACATGATCAAAATTCGTGGTGAATTTGTCTGAGGCAAACCTAGCATTCGTCTGGCTATACTTGTCGAAGAAATGGTATATTTAAGGCATCGTACTGACAGTTCCGAGTCACGGTTCGTTGAAGGACATTTCACTAGGAGGGCAAAGCGTAGTAATGGTTACCAGGTTAAAGTACAGCAGCCTATGTCCAACTTTATTCTGAGAGTGATTTCAAGTAGTGAGATAGTGGAGCCGTCAGTCCAACGCACGTCAGCTTTAGTCAAGATGTCCACTTCTTTGAAGGTGTCATCGAGAGCTTTGTGTACGCTGCCGCTGGGGACGTCCTTCTGCGAGGCCACCACATTGCACCTCCACCAGCACACTTTGTCAGTGCGTGCCTATAAGCCCGGCAGAGCACGCCGGCAAAAGGACTGCAAGAAAGGTGAACTAATTTGTAGATTTGGTCCCCTCAACTTTGTATTTTTCACCATCATTTCACCCACTCATGCGCTTCCCTGTGTCTGCTTTCTCCTCCTGTTGCTCTTCTCCTCGTTCGGAATGAGGCAAGCACCTCGTGGTGAAGACGACCAGCTAACGGACAGCATCAGATAAAGAAACCGAGAACTGGCGATCTTAAAGGGTGACACATTTCAACATGAGTACATTGGTATCGTGTCACTTGCATGCACGAGGATGCAAGAAAATGGCTTGAGTTGGAGAAGCACAAAGGCAAGTGATGCCTGTCCTTGCAAAACCGCCGACAAGAAATGATGTCCCAAGCCCACACCAGTCGGCATTGGGAGCGACCATATAACACGTGCAAGCAGTCGATTTATACGTGTGGGATTCAAGCATGTCAACCACACAGCCAACCTGAAGACATGCTCTGCTGCCCGATGTTTCGTCTGCCTTTGTCCACCCTGCTTCACGGTATCGCTGCCGCTGCCTCCATCCCACTTCGGTTCCGTCTCACCTCGTGTCTTCTAATTGCCCTCCACCATCTCCGTCTTCGTCCTCAACTGCTCGTCAGTTGCAACCACCCATCCCGCCGCTCTCGAGACGTCAATGGACCACAACAGACAGATAGCATAGAAACTAGGGCTGAGTTGTACTACCTGTCCTTGTCCTTGTCCTCGTCCTCTCATTGTGCAGTCGGCCTTTCCGTCTCACTTACTTCATGTATGTGCGCCATTTCGATAGTTTCACATCTGGTATGCAGTGTAAATTGAACAGAAATTGGAAGCCATGCTTAACCTCTCGTAGTCTGTTATTAAAAATATTCATATTATCTGCAACGAGCTAATTCCTCCACATTGAATTTAGCTAAATGGCTAGATTAAAGGTTGAAAGCAGCAACTCATGAACAGATGGGGAAAAGGAAGGCTATGAAGATGGCTGCACCACAGCACAATGCAAGGCTATCCGATCCTCTCTTATCCTGCTCCACTCTCTCTTTTTCCAATCCCACGGTGCATTGTCCCTTCGCCCCTCCCTCAATCACTCCTCTGTCTCTTTCAGCTGAACAGACATGTTTCTTCACTTCCATGGAAGTGTTGCGTGTACTACCGATGTCGTTCGTGATTAGAGGTAAGGACGCGTCCAAGCGCATCACCGCGAATATGCACCAAACGCATCCATTTTTAGCTGCATAGAAATGCTTTGGTATGTGTTGCCGATTCCTTGAATTGACTTTGTGGCTTTGACTGCGTTCGTTGCGCCGCACTTGCTTTTAGTGGCTCCTACATGCGCTTACAAGCACTGAATGAGCAGGGGCAGCAGCAAAAGCAGCTGGTGTACTGGTTGTACTGAAGTACGGTAATCGAGACTATGCCTAACTAGCTCAGACTAGGTTGCACTGGAGTATCACAGACTAGAGTAGCCACCTGGGCTAGATTATGAGAGGCTTGGATAAATAAGCTAAGATGTGGACTGATAGGGCTGCCTGGTCGATTGTGCATGCCTCATATTCGGATGCGCCCTTCTACGTTACCATTAAATTCAATCCTAACACTCTAGTTTGGCTGTCATAATCGGCCCTCATAATCGACTGCACACCATGTGAAATGAGGCCTTCCCTTTCTTCCTCTTAGATGCTGGGGATCACAGTGTACACTGAGAACTAGATCCGAAGGTGTCCACTTGCCTACTCCTCCTTTCCCACACCCCACTCCAACTCGTCTTTGGTGAGTGTCTCCTTCGTACCAAACTGCGCTCGATATGCTCCCAGGTACAGCATNCGCTCTCAGGTACAGCATCTTACGCTTAGCCCCACCCTGTGTGCTTCTTGCATTTAAATCACCCGATAAAGGGGAGTGAGTAGTCGCCTGCATTTCAGTTTCCTGATTTTACGTTCCACTTCAGTGCCGCGAGACCGTCTTAATCCTCTGGCTCCCCCACGCTTCCCTCGCTTTCATCTCCTTCGAACTCAGCAGCAAGTTTCTCCTGCCTCCTCCCACCCCATTCNTGCTCCACTTTAGTGCCGCGAGAACGTCTTAATCCTCTGGCTCCTCCCACCTCATTCTCTGCCAACGCCCTTACGGTAAGTCCCCTTCATCTCTCTACCAGTCTCATCTTTGTTTATGACACGTTTAAATAATGCAAGGATTCCTAAACTAGACCAGCCTGGCACAGACCAGCCTGAATGTAACTAAGCCACACTTTATTGAAGAATAACACTTGGTTTGACATAGCTTGGCTCAAATCGCCAAGTACCCTCCAAACCTATCTTTTTACAGTCGCTTTTGTTTGTCCTATCCCATCTCGCCCTGGTTCCATCACCTACTCCTACACTTACTCCCTCAAGAGCAAAGGTGAGCACCTCCATCCTAATTTCTGCTTCCACCTGCCCATCCCATCCCAGCGCCCTACAATTACGGGTAAGAATTTGTCCTCTCCTCTTAATTTTATCTGCAATTCNCCTATCTTTTTACAGTCGCTTTTGTTTGTCCTATCCCATCTCGCCCTGGTTCCATCACCTACTCCTACACTTACTCCCTCAAGAGCAAAGGTGAGCACCTCCATCCTAATTTCTGCTTCCACCTGCCCATCCCATCCCAGCGCCCTGCAATTACGGGTAAGAATGTGTCCTCTCCTCTTAATTTTATCTGCAATTCATTCACTGCCCGTGTTGGCTTCCGTTTGTCTGTCTGTCTGGGGTTTGTGTTTGCGTGTGTGTTATAGCCCAATTCCCATCACCTTCCTTTTAGAGAGGTGCATTGGATGGGGCTGCACGGACACAGGTAAGAGGGTGTGTGTGCTTGAGTGCATTTGAGCGCAAAGGCATATTCCTCTCATTCTCTCTTTTAAACGTCTCCTTATAGACGACCTGACCGACAGTTGCGTACTGGATGAAGTAAGCTCTCCTTCGGTCGTTCGTTGGATGGCCAGTTGGTTTCAGCTTCACACATCGCCGCGACTTCATTTCTAATGCTGCGTTTCCTCTATTTGGCCCCTTTGCTTCAGATTGAAATGGACAGCTCGAATTGGGAAGAGGAGAGCATCGAGGCGGTGAGCTTGCAATTATCGGGGTGGGATACAATAGGTGGATGAGGGAAGAGGCACACGTTAAATTGGCGTCAACTTGTGGCACAGGTGGAGAAAATTTGTCTCGATTCTCACCAGCGTTCCCAGCTGCCAATGCGGAAGCAGAAATAGAAAATCTGCCGATCGCGGAGATGCAGAGCAGGCGGAGAGGTGGATGGAGTTCGAGAAGGTAGCCGAAACAGTTGTTAGTAAATTAAATCTGCAGCGCACCTTCTCAGTCTCCAAATAAGAATATACTACAGTTCTGAATAGCAACAAGGCTCATCCACATTTTCCCGCGTCGATTGTTTGTTGGCGACTGCCGATCTGCTAGGAGGCGAAAATGAACGAGGTGTTCGGGAAGCACTGTATGAGACGTGCCGCAAATAAATCTGCCGCTATTGTTCTCAATGTCCAAAAATGGATAAAACACGGCTGTTAATACCAACACTGCACATCCGATTTCGTCCTCGTCGATATATTTTTCGTCACAGTCGACTTAAATGAAAGCCAAGCTAAACAGAGGAACTGGAATGATGGCGTAATGCGTGCTGCCAGTAGTTCAGCTACTCCCGTGCTCAGCCTCTAAAAAGAATAAAATACAGTCTGCATAGCAGCAAGGAGCAAACACATTCATTTTTTCCAGACATGTTTGTGGCAATAACCGATAAACTTCGAAGCGAAAATGAACAAGTGAAACGCATCTCAACAGAGGCTCCGTAGATAGTGCGGCTGCTCTTGTTCTCAGTCTCTAAAAATGAATAAATTACAGTTTCGAGTAGCTGCAAGGTCAATTCGAATTCATCCCTGTCAACATGAGTGTGGCTACAGCCGATCTCTCTGGAAGCGAAGGTAAACAAATGAATTGAAACGCATCGCATGAAATGCGTCTTCCATATATCGGTTGCTCTTCTTCCCATTCTCCACAAATGAATAAACCACAGTTCTGCACAGCAACACGTACATCTAAATCCATCCCCGTCGACATAATTACGTGGACCGCCGTTGTAATCTGAAAGGAAAATTAAGGGAGGAGGGGGAACGTATCAAAGAAGACGTTTCTTCGATAGTGTATTATTTCCCCATTCGTCCTTACAATGAAATCACAAGAAGCACCTATTGTTATTGTTGTCGTTAGTGCTTAGCATTCCATCCCTGCTAGTTTTATTATTTCATGGAACAGAGGAAATGTAAGGCGGCGGTATGAGGTGAGGGGATTAGCTGTTGCAATGCAGACATGCATTTCCGCAGGAGTCATCCCTGTTCCGCGACAGATTTACTGCAGATTGTCTGGTTTCAACAGTTTCAGGTACCTTGAACGCATATGAATGCACTTATGAACACCATACTGGAAAGGAAAGAGTGATCAAAGGATAGCTGCAATGCTTTGTTTGTTCGAACTGCCGTTTGGGTCACTTAAGAAACCATATTTAACCGGCCGGTGGGCTCGCCTCCAAGCCNGGGTCACTTAAGAAACCATATTTAACCGGCCGGTGGGCTCGCCTCCAAGCCTTGTCAGTGGCTCCGTTTCCTCTGCTTCCAGAACATGTATATTCTGTCCTACTACTATGGCTTCTTTTACTTCAAAGGAAGTCTTGGCACGCTGCATTGGTGGCAGCGGAAGTCACCCGACGTTGGTGAGTTTCTGTTCTAATCTGTACCGCTTGTGGCATGCTATAGCGGTGTGCAAGGGGTGCATTTGCCACGCATGGGAGGATCTCTGACATCTCACAACAGAAGGGCTGAGATCGACGTCTATTTTCGACATTCTCCACCCTCGTGTTGNGGGAGGATCTCTGACATCTCACAACAGAAGGGCTGAGATCGACGTCTATTTTCGACATTCTCCACCCTCGTGTTGTGCATGTAAGCTATTAACAACTGAAGTGACACCAGCCATGAAACCCAAGTTCAGTGGAACCATCAAGAGGGATCAGCAACGTTGTGGTCAAGCATACTCCGCAAGCTCTGTCGCTGGTTCCCTCTCAACCTGCCTTCCCGCATCTACAGACGCAGAATTTGCAAGGCGCCATTCGATTGTATCTTCTTCTGCCCTTTGCGCACCTAAATTGCGTATATTTTTCACTCCTATGGGGCCCTACTGTCCATTTACTCGGGAATCTGTGATGTCCTCGAGTTTATCCCACGGGATCAAAAACCTGGAATCACAATGTGCATTACTGCTCACTACATTTATCAGGTGAGATTGGGTTGCACTTTGTAATTTGCCACCTCTATATGTAGTAGAATGCTCGATGCGCATTTTGTGCAATAAACTGCTTTTGCTACTTGTCTGCAGCTCCATTCGTCATGTTATGCACATTGAAAGTTGCGCTGGTTGTGTAATGATTGTGTCCGTATCGGTGGTAGGAATATTGAGGGTGTGGGCTACTTAACAATTTGATTGTTCTCTGAATTCGAGACCGCAGCATAGTGCTGGCATTATTTTTGCAAAACGTGTTGTGCAGGACCTTGGAAACGGCCTGGTCGTAGGTTCAGCTTTGACATGATTTTGGTGTTTGAGGTAGATTGAGAAGCAATAGGATGGCTACTAAGACACTTGTAACTGTTTGGCACCCAGAATTTGCCTTGTAGTGGTCTTAAGCGTTTGGTTTTAAGACATTTTAAATGCCTATATTTGCGTATCCTGTTTTGGCAGCGTAATAGACGTTAGTATACCGCCTTTTCATTGTTTGATTTTTGCTTTTCAATGCTACGAAGCTATCGTGGTGATAAAGCAGCACACGTTAAACATGGAAAATAGTAGGCTTTTCGAGATTTCTAAGTTGCCTTTCACCTGCGATGTGGATCTCGATATAAGCACAAGCGGCATCATTGATGACACAGCGACAGGTGTGACCTCTTTTTGCCCAAGCATCGGACAATTGCATGGCCACAAGCTAGACAGAGGAGGCGGATGTGAGTTTAGTGTCGAACTGGTGGGCAGGCTTATTACTGGGCTGAGAAAGGATTGTGAAATGGGTGAAAGAGTTAATTAAGTTAATGTTGAAAAGGCGGAAACGATTAGAAGAGCTGTAGCGCTGTTTGATTTCAAGTCTATGCCCTCTCTGTTGACCGAAATTGCTTAGTTTTGCATTTCAAAACACATGCTTTGTTTAGCTTACACCATGCACAAATTTGTCTCATGCTCCTTTCCGTTCTACTGATTTGCACGGTGACGTGCGCGTGGTTTTTCTAGTGGAGGCAATATTGACCGAAGATCCCATTTCGGGGAACATGGAATAAAGCTGCTGATAACCGATCCCTGAGCCTCCTACGTCCAAAGCATGAACTATGCAAAGCTCTTTATTCTGAGCCCCTTATGCCGTCCCTAATTCAATGCACTGTAGCGATGGTTGGTATAACCGTAGCTGAGATTTGAGCGAGTTAACATCCTACGCAGAGTATTTTCTGTGCAGGCGTGGAATAGCCAATACCACTGGTCCTGTGCTGTTTTTGAAGACAAGCATGAATTCAGATTCAAACCACGACCTTGAATTGCCCACCATCATGTGTACGCATAGAGTAGTTACAGACGTGCTTGTACAATTGTGGCCATGATGCTTAGCCGGCCACGATACTTAGCAGTGGAAACCGATTAATCCGTGATGAATAGGTAGCATACGTGGAAAAATATTTTATTGAGAGAAAGTGGTCATTTTTATAATGAATCACATTTTTAAGTGCACCAAGTCACGGATATAGTGGTGTTTAGGATAGAGAATCTGGTAACGAAGTTGCTTAAAGAGTGTGTTGAACAAATGCTAACTTTGATTTTTCCGACTGCAAGCAACAGCTTATTTCTAGCGCGAAGTTACATGCAAAATATTCATCAAAATTTCCTATTTAAGCACTTGGCAAGTGAAGTTCAATTGGAGGACGACTTGATGGAACTTATTTATGCACCGTGTCCAGGTTAATAGGGTTAAGGTTTTGGGTACTTGCGCACACGAAACTCTAATCGAAGTCGTCCCATCACGCCTGCAAGTCCTTTCCACTCTCAGTCTCTGTAAGTAATCGAGAGCAGTGTACGCCCCGCCACTTTCATGAGGTCTCTATTAGTTCGCGATGTCAAATAAATGTAGGCCAACTTCAGAAAGCTCTTGTTCTAAGGATTGAAAATAAGGATGCATTAAACTAGATTAACTTTGGTCACCGTCGGGGTGCACATCACTGTTTTACTATCTTAACCACCAATGTAGAGCCACAATCACATTACGCTTTTACAGTAGAACGTAAGTGTATCACAGCGGTAAATGGCGAGAGTTTTACCACATTAAATATGCATAAGTTAAAATGCGACTAGGAAATGCATAAGTTAAAATGCGACTAGGAATCTGACATACCCTGGTAGTCTTGCCGGTTGTTCCTACCGAACGACTTCTGTGTTAATTTATGCATAGTGTGTTAGATCGTGAAATCACAGCGCTCATCACTTAGCGCATTCAAGTGAAAAATTATTCAGGTAAGATTTTTAGTGGATTTGCATCAACATTTCGCTGCAGCAACCAGATAGTGCATCAAAATTAAGCATCTGCAAGAGTTTGTCTCACTCATGTTTACGTCACTGACACGTCATGAGGAGCATTGTGAGGCTTGCTTGACCCTCTCTTGAGGGGTGGACAGAGTATGCGCATTCGGGATGCATGTGCGTTAATCATTTCAGGCTGAGACATTAAGATTCGTTTGCGATGCTTTGGTAAGTTGATAACATTCATCACGCCCACAGTGAAAGTGAACAAGCAATGTGCCATTTTACTTGCTTTTGACTTGGCTTCGAAAGCAATCTCATCTGTGGCTTTGTGCATTCTCATTCGGCTTCTTTACAGTGTTAGTCGGGAACTTGACGGAACGATGCCCTTAGTGCACGCG
>LWMK02000423.1:0-63131 GCA_001693075.2 Taenia saginata
AAAGTAGCACATCTTTTAAGTAAAAAGGCGGCTATTTGTGGACTTGTTTTCTCATAAAATGCCGCATACAAATGATTAACTGGGGAGTAAAGGTGTGAAAATGAGAAAAAAAACCTAATACAAGCTTCTTATTGCAGCATTACACAGGTCGGCTAACTTCCTTTTCATGAGACCTATTTCGCTTGGTATGGATTATGTGGACAAAAGCCACATGAAAGGGCACTAACTGCATTGAAATAGCCTGCAACGAGAGGCGTGTGAAACAGTGTAGATAATTTAAAATGTAGGTGGACGCGTTGGTAACAATTCGAAAAAATACTATAGCGCTACGCGTAAAAATGGATAACTAAATAAATGAAAACATGTCAAACGCTAATAAAAGTCCAGCGTTCCTACAAACTGAGCTATTTTGAGGTAAACATTAATATATTTTAGGCCCGATTTAGGTAAACATTAATATATTTTAGGCCCGATTTTACAAACCGCAATTAAAATTGTGATGGCACGTCTGATAGTAACAGACCATGAGCATCTCAACTATAAAGTCTGCTAATTTGCAGCCACGTTTTGAAAAACATTGAGTATTTGCTCCGGAAAGTAGCACATCTTTTAAGTAAAAAGGCGGCTATTTGTGGACTTGTTTTCTCATAAAATGCCGCATACAAATGATTAACTGGGGAGTAAAGGTGTGAAAATGAGAAAGAGCGCACCTGTACATGAACTGGTCAGCCTGTTTTTGATTCCGATAAGGAGGACAAGAGAGAAGAAAACCTGGTCGGTAGACACTTGCTTTTGCTTCTCCGGCATTAGCATAAAGTAGTGCCCAAAGCATGACTGCATCATCGCTCAGTCCACACCCCCAGGCAAAGCGAAGTCTATAGCCATGAAGACAACTCCCTCGCCTATAGAGCAGGGCCGGGTGAGGAGAAGAGGAAGTATGGTCGAGTAATGATTGCTCATAAAGCATCGCAAATTGGAATGTGGTAACATTGCCTTGCGGAGCAGCAATGTTTTCGTGGCACTGCAGAAGATGAGGCTTGACGTGGTCTAGTTGGATAAGCCATTTACATTAGGTACCTGGGCATAGGCACCTGTAGGGGCTAAAGGATTGAGGCATATAAAAAAATGGCACATTCCTGTAGCACCTATAGACCCAACAATATACAAAGAGATGAGAACAAGTGACATTTCCTGAATTTCGTGCATATATATCATAGCATAGTTGATTTGCTCAATTCAAAAATTAGAGGCAAGTAAACTTATGCATTGCAAGTGAGAGAGGCACAGACTGACTGACGAGAGTGGGATGCGTAAAACGTAGACTGCAAGGCTAACTCACCGGTGCTCGCAGGCAGATTCGTGTTCCGCCTTCACTTGTAGTGGAAATTCTCCGTGCAGCTAATTAAGGCGTACTTGCAGGGGAAGAGAATGCTAGCTATCAGTTTCTTATTGCCAGATTGCGAATATCTTTCAGATGTGAGGGTAAGTGGACGCGTGAATTGGCTATCACACGATTGAGAAGGCGCAACAATACTGTGCACATGAGAAACATTAAACAACCGCAGTAGCGTCACATAAGGTCTGTGAATCCACCTTCGATTAAAAACAAAAAGAATTTTGAGCGAAATGGTTTTGAGGAAGGCTTTCCAACAGTAGCTAAGCTGATACTAATATGCTCGTCTGAGTCCATTAGTTGGGAAGTTCAGCTACAAAAAGCTTGGTGACTATAAAAACAAACTAACATGTATTAAGAAAACAGTGCATCCGTGTAGATAGGTTGGTAGTCCATCTGTTATTTTCTGAGATCCAAATGAATGTAAAACCAAGTTGATCACGATGGTTGCAAGGTGATAAAACCAGTAAGTGGGCAAGTGTAAGTTTACAAAACATCTGGTCGGGTATTAAGAAACAGGCTGATTGATGAACACAATCGGTGGTGGGGCGGAGTGATGTGGACGAACAGAATGGGGTGGAAAGTGAAGAAACTAAGGGAAACAAATGTAAGTAAACACAGGGATATTAAGATCTATTGTCTGTGCTGAGTGTATGACTTGATTTGGGATACTTTCTTAGTTTCATAAATTCTTCCATCAGACCACCTATTCATGCATTCGATCGTCCATCCACGTTTGCGCCATTGCTGTATAATTTGCCAAAATATTGTTGAATATAAAGCACCAAATAGCTAAAGCTGGGATGCTTACTATCGGCACACAGACCTCTGCTAACGGGTCCATCTAAGAGCACTACCATTTGAATAAATGCGTGGCAAAAGCGTGAAAATGAAGAAAAAGTGAGAAATGTAAATAATTTGATAAAGAAATAGAGGGTGTAATATCGCGACTCACCCTTAATTTCTACGAAACCCGTCGTTATTCGATGCAGTAGGCCATTGGCGTTCTTCAAACAAAGAAACGAGGAACAGTGAAATAATAAAGGGCACATAGCACTAGGGCGAAGCGTAGCGGAGGAGGGACGTATGGGATGAACTGGATCGAGGAGGAGGGACGTATGGGATGAACTGGATCGTGGATTGGTCAATAGTCCAGAGAATCGCGATCAGGCATGTCAAGCTTTGATGTGACTAAATTCTTCCCCGTCGCATGCGTGGAACCGATTGGTGACACGTGTTGCATGCAGCGTGTCGCATGGTCCATTGCAGTGTCTTGTCTGTTAACTGAGAAAACAATTGTACCAGGTTAACCTCAGTTTGGATGGGACACCAAAATTTATATGCTTTCGAGCCTTTTCATCTTGGCTTAGCGCTCGCCACAGAAGTGGTCTGGATGCAGCATGCTCTTCTCCAAATCCCTCCATCCTTGCATAGCACATGGTCACAGTACATCCTCTACCCCCAAATAAACACGCTTTTTGATATCGCAAGGTGGCTCAACAATGAGCATGTAGTACTGGACATAGCGCCGTTGTTGGTGGAATAACTGCTAAGATAGTGATATGTGAACATGTCTAGCAGCCATTTTTGCTCTCCTTCATTCGCACATTGCTATTTGAATTCGAGACGACTTTTTCAGGATAAAGCATGTGCAGAGAGACGAAGGACCCATCAGCGTACACTAATAGTTTTTCCTGCATGCAAAGTGGGCCTACAAAAATTTGATTTCAGTAGACACACTTCGGCTTCGTGACCAGAGACAAAACAGGTCTAGTAGCCTTGTCCATTGATAGAAATTATGAGCAAATCAACGTCATTAGCCCTGCGGATTTCAGCAAATCAACGTCATTAGCCCTGCGGATTTCCTCCGCTTAATGCAGGCTAAGGAGTTGCAAATACCCATAAGGAACTTCAAGAATTGACGTGGAAGTGGTACTTAGAGCTAATTACGAATTCGATTTGTCAAAACTCGCGCTACAAGTAGTGCTAGTGGTGCTAAAACTGTAAACATTCAAGAATGTTCACTTTCGAGTTCTCAACATTTTCATTCATATGGTTGACTGTTGAGCACCATAAGGAGCACCACGCCGGTACTTACCTTAGCCTGATCAGCTAAAATCATGTGCAACCACACTTTAGTTGCCCCGACATCCATTGCAGAGCCAAGTTCAGCCGAAGCAATAAATATAAGAGACTGTAATCACCCAATGTTGGGCATTCCTTATTGTCAAGCTATTTATTGCACGCGCATGCACGCCAGTCGACAAATCGTCATTAACTTCGAAGTCTTGTCCATTAAACAAGTCATGTGGACGGTCTCAAAGTGGTCCAAATCTTTGCTGTTTAAAAGGCCTCACTTCAGTCACTTCGTAACCCATTGAGAGGCATCCAACCTGTGCCCTCTATGTGCACATTCGTAATGTGCGCCTTTACCTTGCCAGACAAATTGGTAAGCTATTTAAAAATCAGCCACCACATTCAACTGCAAATGAATTAGGATAGAGCATTTGAAATGGTACAGACATAATTTACATTGGAATGCAACGTTGTGACAAAATTGTGCTTTTATTAACTATCTTGTCAGTAGCACTGTTCTCTCTGCCTCACTGGAGAAGAACTGGCTGTTCTGGTGATGGTAAGTGGGACGGTGCTGCAGTCCTTGTTGCCAGCAACAGCAATTTACTAGACCACAACTGCATGCCTAGTGTTTGTGGCCATCGTTTGAGTGATGGAGTGTTGGCGGATGAATGTGCCTCTCTGCGTTCGTGACCGCTTTCATCCAATGCAATCCTTGCACCGCTGATGGTGAGTTCCTTACTCATTCGACCAGGATGACCCTGTACTCCATCCGGGTTGTGGCATCACGCCAGTCGAACTCTGAAAGAATTTCGACCCTGTCAATGATTCGCCTTGTGTCGTTTGACCTCCAAGCTAATTTAAACTGTGTAGTAGCCAGCTGTGATGCAGCTTTTGCATTTTAAACGCCGTCAAAGCATGGTTGGGGCTCCACTATTGTGTCATTTGAATTGAATAACAAGTTAAAAGACAACCTAGGTCTTCACCATTATGGTATTTTATCTCCTTAAAGAACATTAACCCTGCCTAGGAGTCTAGCGTTACTGGATTACCGAAACGACCTCGTGTAATTAGACTTCCAACATTAGCCTCGAGCACTACTTAAAGGGCTAATGCTGAGTCAACTGATTCTTCAAACCATCCTATACAACCTTGGAGTTACTTCATAAAGTGTCAAATCCCTCAAATGCAGCTTTGTTACTATCATCTCTAAACAGTTGAATTCACCATTTCTTTTTCATTTTTGGTACCAGTTCAGACAACATCTTCGGGTAAGCGCATATCCCACTACACTGAGAATTAGCCTACTAAGTCGACCAATTGGAAAGGGCAATCACAGTTGCGTTCTCTTTACCTCAGTTGGTAGGGTAACAGAGCATTAGTAGCAGGGAGGCTGAGTGTTTCGCTCATTGAAGTCAGCTTCAAATTTACAAAATGCAGCCAATTTTTGCATCAATCGGCATCGACGCCTTCGATTGAGTTGATAAGCTGATTAGATTTTATCCAGGTTGACTTAAATGTGTTCATCCAAGTCTGTTGAGTGAGGAAAACTGCTTGATGTATTTTTCTCTTAAGCATTGTGAAGGAGGAATGCGCTGATTCAATCGTAATCTCGAACCACAAGAGGAAGAGAAAAAGAAGGGGAGAGAAAGAGAATGAAGAGGAGAAAGCGTGTTGTTACGCTGATGTGGAATTTGTGGATTTACGTCAACTTGTGGCTCAAAGATCAGGCAGCAGTGCTTTGGCCCTCGTCTCATCCAACAGATTAAAGAGAAAGAGGGGACCAAGGGTCATAGTCAAGAACAGAATCAATTCTTATGTTTTCTGCTGCTCCTACATGCCGATAGGCCGTGTGGGTCAAGTCGTCTTCTCCGTCTTTCTACCTCACTTGCTACCTGCATTCTAGCTCACCGCCTCTCCGCAACTTCACTTTTCACCTACCTAACTGCCTACCTCAGTCCCCCTCTTCCACACCACTACACTTCTATCCACCTCTCCGTCACAATTCCAAATGTTCAGTCATCCATCCACCCATGAGTTTGAACATCTACATGTAGGCTTCTCCTTCTTAGAAGTAGTAATAGGCTCTCCACTTTCTCCACAATCCTCCTAACGTCAAGTAACAATGGCTGTTGATGATGATGCACAAAACATATAAGTACAAGACATGCAGCTACTACCACCCACGCTTAACACAGACAAACCATCCAAACGCTCAGTCCCCTCCCAAATCAGCCAATGGACGCGACTGATGTTAGACGATTATACCAATTCAAACGTCATTTGCTTCAATCCTTGAAATGTTTCATATATTTTTCTCACCAACAAGCCACTTTTCGCAGCTCGTAACTCTAATCGCTTGTGCTCTCAAACGCTCACATCTACACTATTAATGAACAAGGCAAGTGTGCCATTTTGCGTCAATAAAGTTTGCTTAACATTTCTCTTTTGAATCTTACATGTTCATAATTGACCCATCACACGCAAACACAATAAATACACAATCACTGTTGCTTGTGAAGTTGAGACATTTAGTGAAACCGGTTGGGTAAGGTGCACTTCTAAGTGACAACGATTCTACCAACTCCCCTTTAGCTAAGTGAAGTACCACTGCGTGTGCATCAAACTCGATTATTCCTCCGAGAGAGAGGTCTGTGAACGTCCTTACAATTTCGCAGTTAGTAACAGCCAGTTGCTGCATCAAAGAAAGCAAGGGAACCTAGTATTTATAACTGAGTTACTGTTGCTTTTACTCACAGACAAAGGTAATACAATCTATTTACCCTTGACCCAAGTAGCGCTAGTTGATTCCTTGTCACAAGAAGACAATCAATCTACGTGTAATCCACTGCGCCGCATTTTGGCTAGCTACCAATAGATGATGGACCTAACAACTCTGCGTTACCGAACTTGCCTCACCTCTTGCCAAGGCATCCAACGCTTCGTTGAAGGGAGTCAACTAGCACACAGATCATTGATTTGTAGAAGTATATTTATGCAGTGGAAATCCAGCACGTAAAATGGTTGGTCGATTCTCGGACCATGCGCTTATAAGGTGATGGTTATACAGTGACTCAGAGCTGCCGTACTCTAGGCGAAATTTAGGGTCTTTAGACACTGAGAGTGTTTGTCAGTATTTCAACCGTAAATCTAGTTGATGATCCGATTTGGGCCAGCAATTGGCTTAGTCAGCGGGCAGTATGGCCAACATTCACATAGCCAATTCCGTGCACTAGTCCTCTCCTTCCAACGCACAGCTTCTTGGGCTTGCATTCCAACATCTAAACCTATCGCACGAGAGCCAGATGACAATGATTCAACAAGCGCGTACTAGAAAAGCTTAAAAGCAGCTAAGGGGATCGCACTGCCCAACTTCTAGCAACCTGTTTTGCTTCACTTCTCCCATTCTTGCACTCAAATTAAGTTTAGAGGAAGAATGATCATTTCGCCAACAAGATACTCGATTCATCACAGGCATCTCCGCACACATTAGTGTCTGCGCCGCTACCAAGTGAGCATGATATCAATGACGGTCGAACAGATGCTGGCGCTCACTTCTTCACACTGTCTCAAGTTCGATTAGTCCAGATTGGGAAAATCAATCCAGCTCCATAGCCTGTCACATGACTGTTAATGCGAGGCAGCTCTTCCGGTCTGCACAGCTTGGACACCCACACTTTTACACGTATCAAGGCAACGATTTCAAAAGCTAAGCTTTCAGTCATCCAGTGTCATCTCACGATGTACATCAAAGTGCACTGAGGGCCGCCTCTCATAGCATAAGACGGGATCAGAGGTTAAATTAAGTGCTTGTCAGATTTAGTGAGGCATCTCAACCACTGAAAGTGACACTGTTTGGCCGAGTGTTACCTCTTCTGCCAAATGGCGTGTCTTTGTCCCACTGGCGGTTTCGGATTCTTTCTTTTTGAAGCAAGTATTGAACTTTGAACCTATGTTCATGCTTACTAACATTCGTTGCTGTGCACCGCTAGCCACCTATTGCGTCAGCTGGAATGTCTGCAAAGGCTACCCAATTTGGGAGCGCGTGATGAATGGTGACGGTGCAGAGGACTTACAATTGCAATTAATCTGACGTTTTTACGGAAAACTGACGGTGCGGCAATGAAGTTGCAGCGGATACGCCTACCGCCTGTATCTATGCTATCATAAAACCACATTGCTAATACGAGCGAATGCAATAAGTGCAATTCGCTGGGGGTATTTCGCCACCTTGTTTTGAATTTGGCTATTCGCTGCAGCTACGATGGCTAAGCTGGCGTTTTGTTACAAACGTGACACCGGGTAGGCGAAGTGGATGTGTCAGTGCTGAAGCGGACTAAGCCGTTGAGACTTTTCATGAGTACATGAAAATACATCGCTGCCGAGTGGCATAATGGCAACTAACGCTAAGAGAATCATGTGCTTTTACTCATGCCGCTTTGCGACTTGAGTTTTTGCCTTTTAGTTATTTGAAAGAGTGATTTTATCAATTGATGCGGCCACGCCTGATGTGTGGGTTGAGGGGAGGTCTTCTCAAACGCCAAGATCTTTGCAAATGCTGATGCACTGACGTGAGTATAGTAAGGCTTTTACTGACTCGACAATTTGTTTGCCAGCTCTTGAAAATTTATCAGCGCGTAAAACTCCGACTGTTTGTTGGAAATTGAGCCGCTAAGTCTAACAGCAATAAAGGCGAAGCAGGTTTGTTTTCCACTACCTCAATTGGGTTCAAAAGCGCATGTTCTACGCAAACTCAACACCCGTCTTTGCCAAAAGCGAAATTACTTCCTGCACTTTATTTAGCATTGTAAATGGTAAATTGAACGTACATAAAGCTGAGTATAAGGCGCTTTTTGCCTTATCTAGTTAGCTTTTAATCCCACTGGTTCATCGCTTCTGCCACTGCTGAATTGCAGCACAAGTAGTACGCCCATATGCCATAGTAAATAGCTGCAAACATCTTCCAGGAATATTTACTGCGCACAAATAATGAGTATAATAGGCTTTCAAGGGCAGCAGCAATGACAGTATTAGGGAGAGTTGGGCTACAAGCTATGCTTGAGGANTCATCCGTCTTTCCTGCAAGCGATGATGCTTCCTGTTTTGTATCCAGCATTGTAGATGCTAAACTGAATGTCCATAAAGCTAAGTATTAAGCACTTTTTGCCTTGTCTAGTTAGCTTTTAATCCCACTGGTTCATCGCTTCTGCCACTGCTGAATTGCAGCACAAGTAGTACGCCCATATGCCATAGTAAATAGCTGCAAACATCTTCCAGGAATATTTACTGCGCACAAATAATGAGTATAATAGGCTTTTAAGGGCAGCAGCAATGACAGTATTAGGGAGAGTTGGGCTACAAGCTATGCTTGAGGAGACTCTGATTCTGGAGCGCTTTAAGTTACCTCTCAACTTAGTCAAAAATGAGCTCGAAATTAGTCGTGAACGAATGATTTGTAGCAATTAAAGAGGACTGGATCACTAAAAGGGCGACAGAGCATCTAATGCAGAGAAGTTGTTGTGCCGACAATCAGCGAGTAAAATAACTGACAGATTNTTTAAGTTACCTCTCAACTTAGTCAAAAATGAGCTCGAAATTAGTCGTGAACGAATGATTTGTAGTAATTAAAGAGGACTGGATCACTAAAAGGGCGACAGAGCATCTAATGCAGAGAAGTTGTTGTGCCGACAATCAGCGAGTAAAATAACTGACAGATTACAAGATGTGTCCGCCCTTGGGTGTATTTTTGTAGTGACTAGCTGTTCAGCGGGTGGCAATTGAAATTATTGAGGAAGAGCTGAACGAACTGAGCAATTTTCATGGCCTTTCCACTGCTTGATTCAGGAGGTCGGCTGCTAATTTCTACACACTATTCTTCGCACACTGAGGTTGCTTAACAATTAGTCCTGTGGCCTAAAAGGAGGGGACGACTTTGGACCGGACGATGTCAAGAAGTGCATTCCTGTGAGTTTCAATACTTATGTGACCTACGATCGTTAAAATGATTCGCATAGTGACTGCTGAAAGCCTTGGCCTTCGTAGTTAGGTGACTCCAGAAAAATTATCACATTTGATTCAAGATATAACAACTTGCACAAATGCCGTCAGAAAGGCGCAGCCTCACCATTTTACGCACACATGTGTATTTGGTGCTGGATAAAAGCATTCAGCAGTAGCCAGCAGCCTGTGGCGATTGATGTCCATCAGATATTATGGCAGTGCGTGAGCCATTTACCTCCCAAATTTTGGTTGTAAAAATGCTTAAAAGGGAGTTGGACACTAGATTCGAGCCGTAGTTCTTGGGATCGATCGTGTTAGAAACATGGATGTTTGATCTTCCAGGGTTTACTGTACGGCCTCAGTGAACAATTGCCCTGAATTGATTTCAATTTTTGCACTCACGTTTTCTCATTTTATCTCGCCTACAAAATACTCCGATGGTTTTCGCTGGCGCAAGTAACGTTGGAGAATTCGTTCCATGTAATCAGACATTAATTAAACAGTAAGTGGAATTCTTTTTCGGGTGTGATAGCTGCAGTCCTTCCCTGCCTACACTGAATGGAAGTTGTTTGCACAACGTGACACATTATTATTCCTGTTGAGGACACCTGATAGAACGTAATATAACAAGCCTTGAGAACACATCTAAAGAATTTTGTCTTCGCTTCTTCTCCGGCCTAGGTTTGCACAGTTAGGGCATGCGAGTTACTATGTTAATTGGTGTCTAGATTAATTAGCCCACACCTAGGTGAATCGCATTGAATCAATAGACTAACCCACCAATCATAATATGCATACATAAGCACCCATGTGCTGCAAAACTCCCAAATTAATCCCAACGCCTTGCTTCTTGTGTCCACTCGCCCTTACCCACCAGCTCCCGAATTCTCCTAATGCATTCTTCGCTACTTACTTGAAATTGTCGCGGTGTCACTCTTTGGTCTCTAACTTACTTTCCGCTAAGCTAAAACAATTGTATTTAGCTGTGCAAACACCCTCAATCANGTAATCAGACATTAATTAAACAGTAAGTGGGATTCTTTTTCGGGTGTGATAGCTGCAGTCCTTCCCTGCCTACACTGAATGGAAGTTGTTTGCACAACGTAACACATTATTATTCCTGTTGAGGACACCTGATAGAACGTAATATAACAAGCCTTGAGAACACATCTAAAGAATTTTGTCTTCGCTTCTTCTCCGGCCTAGGTTTGCACAGTTAGGGCATGCGAGTTACTATGTTAATTGGTATCTAGATTAATTAGCCCACACCTAGGTGAATCGCATTGAATCAATAGACTAACCCACCAATCATAATATGCATACATAAGCACCCATGTGCTGCAAAACTCCCAAATTAATCCCAACGCCTTGCTTCTTGTGTCCACTCGCCCTTACCCACCAGCTCCCGAATTCTCCTAATGCATTCTTCGCTACTTACTTGAAATTGTCGCGGTGTCACTCTTTGGTCTCTAACTTACTTTCCGCTAAGCTAAAACAATTGTATTTAGCTGTGCAAACACCCTCAATCACTTATGTAGGCGCACTTAGTGAGCTTGAAGGACCTTAGCGGTTTGCAGAAACACCAAGTTGGTCATAGCATAAAAATGAAGCGGTATGTGTGCCTGGGCTGTTTAAAATATCACAAACTGATGAGTAGATGCCCCCCCATGCAGCAGTCCCTTGAACACTCAATGCGCTTCTTTTGTAGCCGACAGTCATTACCTCTAGGCGGAATGAATAAAAGTAGAATGTCCATAGTCTTCGAACAAATAGTAGCTATGCTGACACTTATTTTTAACTTCATCAGGAAGGAAGCCTAAATGTTTTCGAAATGTTTTCGTGGATTTACCACACAGTCACCGTGCGCAGTCACATAAGCACCTATATCTGTTCATGGTTAAAATGCCAGACTGGGACCGAAGCGGAACAGTTGAACCTTCCATGTAACTTCATTGCANGATGTTTTCGAAATGTTTTCGTGGATTTACCACACAGTCACCGTGCGCAGTCACATGAGCGCCTATATCTGTTCATGGTTAAAATGCCAGACTGGGACCGAAGCGGAACAGTTGAACCTTCCATGTAACTTCATTGCAAGCATGCGAGCAGCTTTCAATGCAGTAAATGTAAAACGAAGGACTAGATTCAGATAAAAAAACTCACAACTCTCAATTATGATCACTAAGCACACTGAGGTTCATGCACGTTTACCATGAAGAAAGCCTGGATTTATCCGCCAGACCGCGCAATTTTACCCATCGCCAACATAAGGCTGCTTGCATTTATTCATTATGAATCCGAACATTTGGACCCTTTCACATAACATTAATATGAGTACGCAACCACCAAATTTGTAGGAGCTTACCGTGAGCAACAAATCTACTCCCACGCATTGCTGGGACAAACACGATGGTATTAGAGGTTTTCCATGTACAGCTGTGAATGGAGGTTTGCACAACCAACCAGCTATGGGACAAGGCCAAGCTAAAGGGCATATAAACGCACAAAAGGCATTTGACTGAGCAATGAGCGTATGAGATGCTGAGAATCGTCATCTTTCTTATTGCTGTTGCTTACTGCTCGGGTACGTGTTTATTCCTCCACTTTGACTTCATTTCTTATTAGGCTAATTTCCGTGGGATATAACCCAATGCATTTGCTGGTGTTGTCCAGCTTTCAAAACCGGATCGTTTCGTTGCGCATTACAGAAAAGTGGAGTCAGTGTTTAATTTGTTTTAACAAGCCGGGTTGACAAACTAGTGTGAATCCAAATTCAGCACACTGATGTGTAGGATGTCGCTTACGATACAAAGCATGTCCGTACCCAAAAAACCCTTTCTGATGCAGTGATTTGGCGAAGCGGAAATGGCAACACGACAGCCGCATACAATCACAAGTCACCGCAGCCAGTGTGAATAGGAGATGGTTCAGCGGAGTGCGATCGTGATCTTTATTGCTTGGCTGAAAGCTTTGGCGCACTCGTAGCAGTTAATTTTTAAAGCGGGTGTTCTTGGCGATTTGCGACGGGTGCGCGTACGTAGGAGTGCATTAAGTCCACTTCGTGAATGGCTTATGGACATAATTGAAAGAATCCTGTTGCTAGCAGAAGCCAGGTTTGCACAAGATGCATTTGTTTTGCTTCAAAAAGCACACCATTTCATCCTTCACGGTGTCCAATAAGGTGGGTGCAAAGTAAAAAGGAATTTTATCAGATAAGGGTTAACCAAAAGAACGGATGCGCCATGGATCACCATTGCGGCAAGTCACGAACGGTGCACAAGTGGGCCGGCATTTGTACCTTATGAGCCTTGTGATACAGATTAGCATGATGTTCACTGCATCAAAAGGACGTGTTGAATTAAAACTCTGTTCGAGTGGTTGGTTTTGACCTAATCTTTGTGGTCAATTGGTGCACCACTCCCCCCGACTTTCTTTCGCAGAACTTAGTTTTCCCACAAAAGTACAACGACGCTCTGTCGACATTACTATTTGCCTGCTAGTAGCATAAATCAATGTGCATCATAATCTAGTAAGGTGGCGTCATTTCAATGGCCTTAATGTGGGTTAAAGAGCAGGCCCCACACTCCGGTAAGACATTGTAGGAAATGTCACAGGAACTGCACATCGCAATTGATATGGCGACTTGAGTCTGCAAGCTCAGACGATCCATGCAGATGTAACACAGATTTAAGACAACAAACGTCTTTATCCAATTGTAAAATAGGAATTGAAGAAAGGCCAACAATTTACACTGCCAAAACCATCAGTGTTTAAAATGAAGCAAGGCTTAGATTTGGTACCAGTAGTTTTACTGTGTTAGAGTGTAAAACACTTTGTTTTAAGCTGATGATGGTTGTGCCGGCTAACCATACTTGGAATAGAAAACCGAGTCGCCAGAAAGATAGCAAAATTGGAAATGCGCGGCACTGAATGAGAAGGTTGAGGCGCAGTATGGGCGACTGTGAGTGGTCTCTTATAAGGTGACTTCGTTTTGATGAATACCATTTGAAAACTTGTACAGGCGGCAACCTTAATTCAGACCCCTGTTTGCGACAGAGACGAAACAACAGAGGGATATTAATCCCGCCAGCTACTCGAAGGTTTGTCTACGATATAGCCTTGTGTTCAACAGGCTCTTCAGCCCCTATCGCCAACAATTGTGAGCTCAGAACTTAACCAGAGATTTCATAAACTTTCACATGATCAGTTACTATAGTATTGGCATTGCTCAGGGGTAACTACATCAGCGCCTCTAATTCAAGCTCCTCAATCCACCTCATACTGTCAATGCAATTTTCACTAGTTTCGGTGGGGACGAGGTTTGCTAGTAAAAAGTGTGAACACACCAATGTTTGAGCATCGGTCTCCTGGACTCGTTTTTAGTCAGGCGAGCACGCACCTGCGCAACTATAAAAGGGGAGAACAATGACTTAAATGGCGACAATATATGCTCAACCAGAATCCGACATTCGGGTGCAAGTACGCTTCCACCGATAAGGCGACTGACTCAACGAATCTGCTGTGAGGCCCATTGGTTGGTACGACTTTACCAGTGGTGCATTTACTAACACATTTCACATCTATCTACTCACACAACTGCCGATCATTCAGGAGTGACGCGACTAGAGCACGGAGTGTGCCGGGCTTAAAGACGATCGAGAAAAGAAGGTTTTGGAGTTAGTATGCATTTACAAATCACAAAAGCCATTTTCGCAAGTGATCTGACCAGAACTTAAAGAGTGTCATGCTTAAAAATGCTCAGGCAAAGTGTATGATACCCTCAGTCGGCATCGAAAGACGAGTGCTGCCTTGTCCTGACGAAAACTGATTCTATGTTAACACTTAGCGAACAAGTGGAAGCCGTTTGAGTTCAACCAACCACATGCCATAATTTTTTGCTAATCTAAGGTGCATGTGTGCTAAATTAATTACCTTTACCTTTTGCAATGCAGTCATCTTCCTCTAGAATTTATGCTTTCCCTTCCACTCTGTGCACTTACCACAAAACTACATGATGTTACACACAAAACTCAGTACAAGTTTCATGACTTCATTGCCTAAAAAGGTGCCCGGCACAAGTCTTAAAATTAGCGGGTAACTGTAATCGATTGTGCGTGGTGTTGCACTGCGCGACTTCGTCTTTCTAACACACTGCTCAACCGTATAGTGTGAGTGACCATGAATGAGCTGTACAACTGACAGATGCAGAAAGCTGCAACATACTTTAGTCAATGTTGCGGTCAATGCACACAGATGCAGCTGACTCCATTCTAGCTATGCGTTTTATGGTCATTCTGTATCACGAGTGCACATCATACGATGCCATCCCATGCTCCACCTTGTGTTGGGGGATTAATTCCCATCACCGAGGCAAATGAATCCAATGTGATCTTGCTTTAAGGACCCACCGATACGCAAAGTGGTTGGTGGGGCAGCCAGGCTAACATTGCAAATACTCCTCTACAAGTCATTAAAGGGAATTAGAAATGGTCCAGCTTAAGTGACCGTGTGAGCGTGGGGACAGGACTGTGCGACATGGAATCTATCAGAGAAGGGCCAAACCTGCCAAGTCAAATCACGTCATCCCTCGCCTACACCAGTCTGACTTCCACAGCCAGTGTCGGACTTCACCCAGTTAGTTGGGTGGACTACCCGTAACGGCTCCGCAATATGACACATTCACTGAGTTCACTTAAATGCCCTGCTCGGACCCGTACCTGGGACGAAAACTTCTGGTTGAGTAGCAGCATGTAACTGAGTGCATGTCCATGTAGTATTAGTAGAGTATTGCGCTTACTCCTATGAGGTGCTTTAGACGAGGCAGTAAACACATGCATGCTCAGCCCCTTCATCCTATTTGTATGCCTCTTCTCTTCTGCGGGTACCATGAGAAGTTGTGGTACGCAAGCGTTCTTCATTGAGCAACGAACGTAAAAATATTTTCTTTCAGAGAGGGGCAGAATAGAATACACGCAGTGGTTTTCCTCTTGGTAACATTTCAGTGGTAAGTGAAGTCAGTGAACGCCGTCTGCACACGCCATCGGCTGCACTGTGAGGATGCGATGCGTCTGCACGGCTTCTGGTTCGTTTGACAATCTCATTCGCATGCACTCTTCTCATCTCCAGCCACCAAAGATGTTTCGAGACAGCAGGAGAGCTGCTGCTAACTCGAGCTAGCGTGTATCTACTCAGGGATTAGCTTGACTTCAGAACTGAATTCGCCACCTCTTCCACCAGGAATAATACCTCGTGTTAGCTGATAATGCACCCCTCCGCAGAGTGACTTCTTCTGAGGTTGACAGTGACTCTCTATGCTAAGGTTGGGGAGGAGGGTTGGAGGATGTTGTAGGTTTTTGCTGCAAAAGGCAGCAAGATGAGTAGATGACAATGAGAATGAGCCGGATCAGGCAGGGCGAGAATGCGTGGTGCACAATAAGGCGATGAAGAGAAAGCGGAATGCATTCCACAAACTCCAAGGCAGTCCTTAAAGCGGTAGCCGCATGTAACGGATTGTAAAAGGGGCTGGAGTCTAATTGATGTCCAGTTCATCAAACGGAAATGTCAATCAGGTTCTCGTGGCTTTGCGACAGTGGTTGGACGATGTCACTCCTGACCACATTGCGTTTCACGTTTTAGCCACTGCGTTCATCAGAGCTTCTAATGTAGCACCCAAAAGACCTTAGCATGTTGCGGACAAGCAAATGCGCATCTTTATAAGGTCAGACTATTAGTGTGAGTTGGATGCCTCATCGGCCCCCTTTGTGGTCTTCGCCCGTTTGCAACCTCGCATCAGCGAATGCCAACTCAACCGCTACTAGGCACAATTCAGTAGCGATGACATTCCATCTCGGAGTCCAATGAAAAGGTTATCAGCATCGTATGTATTGGTGTTGTGAAAATACACGCAATTCCAACTTCTTCCTGTTTGGAGAAATTCAGTCAGTCAACCTCTACTTATCCTTGACCAAGCTGTGTTTGGGAGATGTGGATACTGACCGTCGAATGCATGTGTCGGTGGTAGTGGTTTAGGTATAAATGTCTGCGTACTGAATTCCATCAAGCAAGATGGTAATCAATTCCAACAGATAGTAGTACATCTTTAACACACAGGGAAAAGACCTCGAACATGAGCACCTCCCTACGACTTGTCAAGGACCATCGGAATGGCGGCAAATCTTTGTTCACTCGGCCATCCTCCATGCTGGAATTGACAGGTACCTATTTACTATCTTACTAGACATAGTTAATTGCAACTGTCCAAAGTTCTGTGAAGAACTTGCGCTATTGCTCCTAGGTTAAACTAGGAGGCAAGGAGCACAGTTCGTAGGCTGCGCCCAAGATTTGCATGCCTAAATATAACGGCGACCCTTGAAACAGTATCTTTTCCCTCTAGCCTTAGGCGCATTAATCAACACCGGTCAGCTTCCCATGCTAACTTGCATAAAGTGATCTTTGTTTAAACTTTTAACCACGAACCTTCGGCCTCCGTACTTGAAGGCTCTTTCATGTGGGAGAGGGATATATGCAGATGTCACAACTACGTCAAGGCGACAATACAATAATCAAAGCCCCCTTCAAACCCTAATCTGCATTAGAGATGAAGACCGCAATAGCTGCGTGTACGCACCGCGTTCCCCCTCCACTGATCAGCTGGTTTCCTCGTCGGCAGCAAATCAACCTCTCAGTGGCCAGTGATGCTTCTACTCAAGAAAAAAGACTCAAGCTCACCAGTGTCAAGCACAGACCACTGAGCCAGCACCCACCCACACACCTACCCTTCCCACTTATTAAATTGGGACTAATCCTGTGTGTAGATCCACTTTGTATTGCAAATTCCGTCTCACGCGTCCCAACGTCTTCAGCATTGGTCACACAGGCCTGACATCATGGTTTATTGGAACATAATGCAACGCCAACTCCTCTCAATTGCAAATGAGTAACTTTGCACTGTATGTAGCACATTTTTTAGTAAGGAACAAAGTCTAAATAGGAGGATAAACACGCACCAGTACAGTAGGTGACAATAATGAGAAAGCCGGCGGTTCTCAGCATGGCACACTATTGTCAAGACAAGTGTTTAATGTGCTTTTGCATGCTCCACAGCTTGCGTGTACCTTTATTCATAACTGCAAACAGAGGACCTCTATTACTACCACGCCGGCACCAACAATACGTAGTTGTAGGTTTAATGTTCACAGCACAACTTGCAAGTTCAATGCTTGAGTAAACGCGTTAAAGTTACGTGGAGTGATCCAAACGTAAATTGTCCTTTCTATTGCAGATAAATGCAAGTGGTCTTGTGGTTGCGAATGATAATTGTGCAGTCTCTCGGATATACCTGAGCCTTCCTCTTGGTTAAATTGCACGAACAAGTGCCAGCGTACATAATGAGTGCGGTTGGATATTATGGGCTAATTAGGAGGAAATTCCTGTTAGTGGTCCTCTGATTTGCCTCCACTTAGTTTAAAAGCACTGAATGCAATTGTTGTGATAGTACAATCAGTTAACACATGCACAGGATTTTATTTCAATGGTCTGATTGACTTGGTGCATCTGCAAGCCATCGAGGTCATTCAATATTCCGTGGGTTGCATAGTGAGCAAAGGCATTGGCAGAGCAGAATGCGATTGAAAGGCAGATCATTCTCTCTCACACACTGAGAGAGTAGATCAATTTTAAACAAGTTGTAAGGCATGCATCGGGAGAAATCTAAAAGCATTGAGCAACGAGAATGTTACTAACACTACGCAAATCCGTTTACACATCGCGATCAGCACCTTCACCTGTGCCGATTTCCTCACATTAGGATGTAAACAGGCACATCAGAAATCTCAGGCAATAATAGATTTGACTTCGAAGGAAGAAGAAACAAGGTCAAGGCGCAATGCATGTTTCCACGACGCTTGTTGTTCCTTTCCTCCTCCATTGTTTCTGATGTGACTAATCAAACAGCCCAGTAGGCAAGAGGGATTTGTCGGTAGAGGGGCTGAGGCGATTCTGTGCGAAGGGATGCACTGATGAAGGCAGGGTGATAGAAATGGTAAAGAGGGTGCCCCTTCCATGCATAACAATATTTCCGCATCCTTCAATGCCCTCCAAGCAAGCAAAGTTGCATTTAAGTGGTTGACAGTGCCAGTGCATCACTTAACATGACTGCTAAGCAGTGCTGTGCATTGTCTTCTCCTATCTGACCCTGTTTCGCTAACTGTGGGCGACTCGAGAGCATGTTGAGATAGTGTAGTCCATGAAAGAATGTTGAGAAGAGGTTGAACGATTTCTCTGATTGAGGCTGCAGTGGAAATTTCCAGCTACCCTCTCAGGCTCCTTGGTTCCTCTTCAGTCATTACCTGTGCCAGTTTTAGAGGCTGTGAATATTTGACACAAGTTATTCAAGATTGAGAACTTTTGAGCAGATGCAAATAGGAATGTNCTCTCAGGCTCCTTGGTTCCTCTTCAGTCATTACCTGTGCCAGTTTTAGAGGCTGTGAATATTTGACACAAGTTATTCAAGCTTGAGAACTTTTGAGCAGATGCAAATAGGAATGTCTGAACTAGCGATTCTACGCATGGCACTTCTAGGAACCACCAACAAGTGCGAAAACCCTAATGTGTAGCAAGCGGCATGCCTCCTGCCCTGGTCTGAATATTTCATAACTTCATGTGCCCATCAACACAACATTCGTTTTCTCTGAGTCTTAAGCAAAAAGAAGGCATGACCAATTTTCTGTTTAAAGGACTGTTGAAAATGTATTGAAGTAGGCAGTCGTAGCAGGAGCACAAATATTAGTAGATTTGTCAGTCCAACTGGAGCAAATAAAAATTTCATTGTAATAACCACAAAGCAATAATAAAAACATGTGGCACACTCTCGGTGCGTGCTTTGAGCCACTCATCTTCTTCGCTATTCTGCCCAAAATCCCACCTCACATTTGGATCGTGCGATAACTCACCCAGCTCTCATCGACTCTCTCACTCACCTACTCATACCCCAGAATATCTCAGTGCCAACCACACAACCACCCAATCGCCAGATGGGTGACAATGTAAAGCATTTTACTACACCCAGTAAATTAAAGATACAGATTTCAGGAGCCTAACCTATTGCTGTACACGCAGAGACTGCGATTCTGCCAGCGTTACGTAGACTGCCACCAACTGTCTGGCTAGACGGAATTACGGTGACCGAGGTCCACACGAAGCCACTGTGTACCTGGCCAAGTAACAGCCTTGACTCTTTGAGACTAGAAGGTATGCGTGGGGCGCTATGCCAGATGTTTGTCTCAAGGATTCTATATTCACCTAGTTTGGATCAGGTGACTCCTAACTTCTTCTGCAAGCCTACGCTTGGGGTAAATCAGTAGGTGGTGTACTCTCTCTTTAAGACTGCGAGCTTTCAGAACATATTAACCTCTTCGTGCTAAATTAAACGAATACATTGGCTAGGTAGAAGTGGGCTGATAAAATCAAATGGATTGACAAGCTCAAACAAAAGATCGGATTACGAGTATGGTCATATTTAGTACATCTCCGTTTCAGAGATTATTCACTTTTGAGCTTCAGACTGCTTATCCAATCCAAATGAGGTGTGAACAGAACATATTTGGGAGGGCATTGTGAAGGCGACAGTATTAAAAAGAGGGAGAAAAATACACTGCATCGACTCAAGTTTGTGCAAAAGTGCTTGTTAATCAGACCCACAGAAGTAGGCACACCGATCTCGACAAACCCTTTGCCCTTTCTTTTGCGTCACCACCACTGTTCGGATTAGTTTGTGCTTTCTATGAACAGTAGAGTTCTCCCATTCCCATCGTGGCAAAATAGGCTTAGATTGGCCACCACTGGCTCGGCAGCGGTTACGTTTTAGGCTGAAGAACGATCGTGGTGAACAACAGGCAAACTTAAATGGGAAGCAATCAAATGACAATCATGGACATAACAGCGTTAGCCCTTATGGCGCCGATTTAGCACCCATTTTACGAGGATGTTGAGGCTGAGTAGAAGAATAGAAATTCGGTATTAACTTTGATCTGATCAAGCCCATTCCAACAACCCTTTCTATGTACAGCACTGACAGAATATGCGGTATATATTTGCAGTAAATTCCTTATTTAGCTCTTCACACACTGCTCTGGTGAATGAGTCGATGACCAAATTTCGTAAAACCAAACAATGTCTAGCAAGAGTTGTTCACCAACGGGATAGACCCAAGTAAAATCAAGTTGGGAAATGTAAGTGACGCAAGATTTAAGGATTGACTGGTAAGTCTTCGGGTTGGTGAACTTATTGCCACAGCAGTGAAGAGCAAATGATGCGCAAGAAGTCTAACTTCACAGGGCTCCAGAAGTTCAGAGTTCATTGAGTTCTCACGGATTTTCCTACACTAGGGCCACTGCAGTGGCAAAACGGTAATTTGGGTTTGCGAACTATCACCATGTTACCACTGACCGGTTTCAACTATCAGTGAGGTAGAAGCGAAGCGATGTGCGGCATTGGCGAGGCAAACACCTATGTGCATCTAAAATCAAATTTTGATTTTGCTGCTATTGTATGTGAGTAGACTTAACCATCCTGTTTCAATTTTATGGATCAGCTTCAGGAACGTGAAATTGTGAAGAGGCGCGCATGCTTTGCCCTCGTCCACAATATCTCCTAGTAATCGAAAAGTGTAACTTACTAGTACAAGAGGAATGAAGGGCATCTAAATCTACTCCGATATTTTACCCAAAATTGGATTGACGTTTTGAACCAGAGGCAGGTAAATATAGAGAAGTCGAACCTGGTGCCGCAGCACCCAACGACTGAAACATTTTGCCATTAGCCATCCAGACACCAGCAGAATCGTCAGTTGCGTCATCACGCGCCTCCATCACGTGAAAGCCTTTTTCGCTTATCTTTTGATTAGTTAATGCAGCAGACTGGTGCTCTTAGCATAGCCCTTAATGAAGTGCCTGGACGATTTTTGTGCCCAGAAAATTGCAAAGATCTGTTTGCTTGGTTTTCGACGTTGTGCTGTCAGAAATCTCTGCCCAAGACGAGAATGTCATCAAGGTGGAGTATGGAGCATTTTGAGAATGGACCAATTGTTGCTAACCTTGGGATTTGGTCACAGACTTAATGAGTTTAAAGCGCGTTAACTAAAATTCACAACGCCCATTTGGCACTGCAAATGCTGTCCCCTCTTTGTCCGTTTGCACCACTTTAACTGCCGGTGTCCCGATTTTAAGGTTTAGAATGGAGAACCCCTCCGTTCTACGCAGGCAATTTAACGAATCGTTCGTGCGTGGGTAATAAGAATTGTGACGATACCTAATCTCCTTAACAATTCCTTCTACCTCCGATTGCNCGAATCGTTCGTGCGTGGGTAATAAGAATTGTGACGATACCCAATCTCCTTAACAATTCCTTCTACCTCCGATTGCAGACTGCAGAATGGAGTGAGCCTGCCACCTCGCAGCGGACATCATTATTTAAAGCAAAGCGTGGTTACTGCGAACAATTCAATATTTCGTAGAAACTAAGACTTACTACTTTCCTCCCCTCTTCCTCTTCCTTCTCCTTGCATCGAGCGGCAGTTACCTGATCGCAAAATCCCCTGCATTTGGGATCCTATTTATTGAATTTGGCTTCACCAAGCAATTACCGTCACTGGCCAAAAAAGACGCCTCAAGCATAGCAGTAGTACATGCTTTACTTCAGATTGAAATCAGCTGACAGGTGTTATGAAGTGTTAAACTTGTTCAAAAGACTTTGCAGCATGTTTTCTATGCAAATACGGGATATTTATTTTACGCTCGGCGCTCGAAGCTCTTGCATTCACTGTGACATTGTTAACAGCAACAATGCCAAGACGACTAAAAGAGGAAAAAATTATCATTATGTGAGGACTCGAAGTAAGTCAAAAGCTGGTGAGTTACGCACAGTGCAGAAGAGAAGAGCGAAGTGGATTGCCAATGCCAGAAGTAGCCAATCCACCCTCGGATGTGTAAGTCACCTTAGGTCCTGGCAGATGGAAGTAGACAAAGACATTATGTGAAGACCTATGTAGTAATTGACAAACACGTTTTACTGGCGTGAAAAATGCACTAAATAGTGAAAGTGATCAAGAACAGACATTTCGTTAACTTACCTGCTGAGATTGCAGCTGCATAAAATTATCAAAAAAGGGGTCTGGTTAGAGTTAATTCTCCATAAATAATGGAACCTTTGGCCAACCAGTATGAAACCACAAAATCCAAGCATCTGAGCAGCATATTTTGCTGAATATTTTAACTGCAACGTGTAGAGTAGGCCCAATTTGGAATGGAGGACAATATTGAGCACCGACTGAATTGAACTATAAAGAACTGTTGCTTAAAGCGAGAAATCGCAGATGAGAAAAAGCAGTAATTTATGAATGAAGCAGATGCGGAATATCCAGGCACACGAACAGGATGGCAGCTTACAGGTATGAGTTGTTTCTTGCGGAGGTGTTCCTGGTTCTGCGAACAAATGGTATAATTACTGGATTTAGTCACTTCAAGGAAAGCCCACTTGCTGCTCTCCACACAAGGCAGACCGTTCATGATAGGCACGCAAAGCAAGGCCTAGTGGTAGCCTGTGTGGGGGCACATGTGGATGGATTTAATGCACGCAATTCGATATTAAGCTATTCCACAAAATCTCTGCAAAATTTGTGCTTTAAGCCGTCAAACAAAGCCTATTGCGAGGCACACATTCTGCAGTTGAGAAAATTGGCTAAACACATGCACAAATTGAACCCGTCAAGCTGCCCTTTACGCGACTTCATATCTTTAACATTGCATGCTTTGATATCCACGAGGTGGAGAAAGTGGTTACGGGTTATCTACCCATGGTTCGGAGTTTTATGAGATGTGACCGTGACTTTTTGCAAAGCAGAGAATACCATGATGGTGAAGAAGATGACTTAACTTTGTCAACTGAGGTAAATGTGAAATGAATACTAGTGCGAAGTAGTTTGACAGTAGCAAAATTAACTAGCCTTCCCCTTAACAGTAGAAGTCACTCCAGATTTTTGTGGATGGAAGTACGTAAGGGAATCAAGTAAAGTTTTGTTATAAAAGCTAAACAAAATGCACAGATATGAACAAATGTGCCAAGCCACTAACATTGGTGGAAAATATTTGCGCAATCAACTTACCTATTGTTGGTGTAGCTGCATAAAATAGTCAAAGGAGGAGTCAGTTTAGCTTCAGTGTATAAAATGATCGAAGAGGGGATAACATCGGACTTAATGCAGCACAGAACATGCAACGCTTGGGTAAGTACTGCCCACATTTCAAATTTGCGCATCAAGGCAGCATTTTGTTTTTTGTGTTAACTAAAATGGATATCAACAGCCACTCTACTTTTGCCCTCCTTTTTCGCCTATGCCTGCCCTCCATACTGCCGATGGTCTTGCAAATTAGGTAACATCTACTGGTATGTCCACCAAAACAGTTTGTTTCCTTTGATATTCTTATGATGCAATGACTTCTTAGCGTGAATGGGGTGGTATTGTGGTTTTAGTCCAAGTTGTAAGCCTTACACCCCATTGAGCACGAAATGTTTGCATGCACGAAATGCATATGAAGTTTAACGCTTCGAAATGCATCAGCTCGATTGGGTCATTTCTGCAACTAACTTTGCCTTGCGAATTCCATCCGAATGGATCTTAGTTCGCATGCCAGTGTCACCATGGTAACCTGATAGTTATGCTGAGTGGATGGTTGGGATTTATTGGCTGGTACATAGTTCAGTGGCACCGCACCAACACGAACTGTTCCAACCTGCTTCGCCCACATGAGAGCAGTTTGCAAACGTAAAGTGGATCTCTACCTCAAAGAACGTAATGCTAGCAACTTTGGAATAGGCATGCATCCGAACTTACCTTTGCAATCGGCATCCCTTGGCGATTCACCTAAACCAGGTGCACTGTTTTGGTTACTCCAAAAGGGCTTGTGGTGCTTAGGCTTGCTACACATTTGACTCCCTAAGGATCACACTTAATTCTACCAATAAGTAGTATAAACTGAGATATTGCATTGCGGAGAAAGAATATAGTCGGGACTTAGATGTCCTAATGCTCACTCACCGCCTTGCAACCAATCAACAGTGACGACCAAATGCCTTCCGTTCCTGCACCATTCAAATATGGAGTAATTAGCCCCAGCTGGTCGCGTGTAGTTGACTGCAAGTTTTCTTAGACCGGATTGCACATCCACTGTTAAATTGCCTTGAATGAAAAAGAAAGCGCAATTATGTAGACCTATCATTCACAAACACGAATAGTGACCTGATTTAATGCTTATCTAACTCACGGCAAATAGATAACTTAGACGTTTCAAGGGTATGGCCTCTCCAACTGCACGCGACTGATGCATTCACAGCAAGGCTAACCTAAATTGTAATGAGGAGAGCAAGGACAGAATTGGCATGCCATGAGCATCATCATGAGCAAATGATGAACCGAAGCACGTAAGTGCTGTAGGGGTGCAAGACAACTTGTTGATACTTCACAAACAGTTCACAAACCTCTGATTGACTGTTTGCGCCTTGAATGGCGAATTCCAGCTCGACGTAAGATCTCCCTTTCCGAAATCGAGATAGTGGGGACGACGTCGCCAAGTCGATATCATCTGCATGCACAATGCTTGGTGATCATGCTTCCCGACTCAACTTTGTCTCGGCTTACAAGTGGACGAAGCACTCAAACATGGCGTAGACTACATTTGCCGTAATAATCATCCCGAATGCCATGTTTACCGCAAAAAGTGCTTATCGGTTTATTTATCTCAAACGGGCACCAATCTTGCATNAATCATCCCGAATGCCATGTTTACCGCAAAAAGTGCTTATCAGTTTATTTATCTCAAACGGGCACCAATCTTGCATNTGCCATGAGCATCATCATGAGCAAATGATGAACCGAAGCACGTAAGTGCTGTAGGGGTGCAAGACAACTTGTTGATACTTCACAAACAGTTCACAAACCTCTGATTGACTGTTTGCGCCTTGAATGGCGAATTCCAGCTCGACGTAAGATCTCTCTTTCCGAAATCGAGATAGTGGGGACGACGTCGCCAAGTCGATATCATCTGCATGCACAATGCTTGGTGATCATGCTTCCCGACTCAACTTTGTCTCGGCTTACAAGTGGACGAAGCACTCAAACATGGCGTAGACTACATTTGCCGTAATGATCATCCCGAATGCCATGTTTACCGCAAAAAGTGCTTATCAGTTTATTTATCTCAAACGGGCACCAATCTTGCATAAATTTTAAACGCTCTTTGCTAACTCCAACCACTCACCTTCATTAGGCTCCTGAAATTTGCAATTCGGCACGAAGAATACAGTCGAGTATAGTCCCTTTTCATTCCAGATTTGTAATGCATCCTGATAGGATACGCTAAGCAGTGTAATGTTGGCACTATCTAAAGTTAATGCAACGGTTGGCAATAGTAAGGGCATGATTCGGCCCATAATCTTTGAGTATGCGCTCGAATATCATGTATTTCCTACAGCTATCGATGTGCAGAATCGACTTAAGACAGTCTACTTGGTTGATGTGCTCGAGGGTTACTCACCATAGTAGACAAAGAAGGGCTGCGAATGGAAGAGAGGATTTGTCTAATTCCTTCCCACCTACCTTCATTCATGTGACAGGGGCTACCCCAGACTTCTTCGTCGACATAACACGTGCCATTTGTAATGTTGACCTCAACCACCACGCTATTCCTCAAAAATGCTACTATAGTTTGCTATAAACCAAAAACGCAGAATGGGTTAGGATTCCTGCCTTAAAACATCCATGCCAATCAAGATAAGAAAGAGCGTATGATGAAGCGTCTGTCACCGTGTTGGTGAGAAATATTCGCATATACAAACTCTGTACACTTACGGGTCCTCCGAGAAGACGAAAATGCATAGTTGGTGATGGTCCATTGGGTGTCCCAATGATGCGAGATCCCCATAGTACTGGATGCTCTCCTGTTTCATAGAAGCAATCAAATATCCAACTTTTGTCCGATGCATTTATGCAAATGCTTGAGGCACTTTTGTGACAAAGGCAATGACCTCACAAGCATGCATGCATCCATTACAAATTAAGAGGATGCTCTCCTTTTAGAATAAAAAGTGCATATATTGCTAAAGCGACTCCATAAGAGGAAGAACTATCTAATTGAATAGGCATGGCTAATGCACGATGCAAATAGAACTATGGTTGGCACTTCGCTCTCCCTGTCCATTTGGTATTCCGATTTGTAACATGCGGCTTTCTTCTCACGCCTCAAATTTTGGTCATTAGTTTGTCATTATGTCCACAATGCATGTGATTTTAATGCAATCACCCAAGCATTGTGATGTACACTCACCTGATTCAAACAGACCGCTAAGCCATTACCCACCTACCTTACCCACTTATTGAATCAGGACCAATCTTGCATGTAGACCCACCTAGCATTGCAAAAGCCATTCCACACATCCCAACGTCTTTAACACTGATTCACATTAGCCTGACATCAGGCTTATTAGAACAGAATGCAGAACTCACTTTTCAATGTGGAACGCAGAAACATTGTCCCAGTAGCAAAGATCAACTTAGCACAGCACATGACGCATTTTTCAGTAAGAAATAAGGCAAAACTGGAAGGATAAACACGTACCCGTGCAATAGGTGACAGCAATAAGCAAAGCGGTGACTCGCAGCATGGCACACCATTGTCTAGACATATGTCCCATGTGCTTTTATATGCTCCTCAGCTTGACCTTGTCCCCATAGTTGGTTGGTTGTGTGAAACTCCATTCACAGCTGCACATAGAGGTCCTCTACTATTACCATGCCTGCACCAACAATGTGTGGGTGTAGGTTTGGTGCTCACAGCAAACACTTGCAAGTTTGGTACTTGCTTATTTGCACTAAAGCTACGTGGAACGATCCGAGAGTTCACCTTCAGTCGTAATTTAGCTTTACCGTCACAGAGAAATGCTAGCAGTCTTATGGTTGCCATTGATGATTGCACAGTCTTGCCGAAACATTAAAGCATTCCTCTTGACTAACTTGCGCAAGCAAGTGTAAGCGTATTTAGCGAGTGTGGCTAACAGCTATGAGCATATATAGAAGAAGAAAGAACTGTTAGTGGGCTTCTGATTTACATTAGCTGTGATATTTCGACCAGTCTAGATACGCATACAATTTTGCATTGATGGTAAGGTTGATTTGGTGCATCTGCATACAAGTGTCAGCGTACATAATGAGTGCGGTTGGATATTATGGGCTAATTAGGAGGAAATTCCTGTTAGTAGTCCTCTGATTTGCCTCCACTTAGTTTAAAAGCACTGAATGCAATTGTTGTGATAGTACAATCAGTTAACACATGCACAGGATTTTATTTCAATGGTCTGATTGACTTGGTGCATCTGCAAGCCATCGAGGTCATTCAATATTCCGTGGGTTGCATAGTGAGCAAAGGCATTGGCAGAGCAGAATGCAATTGAAAGGCAGATCATTCTCTCTCACACACTGAGAGAGTAGATCAATTTTAAACAAGTTGTAAGGCATGCATCGGGAGAAATCCAAAAGCATTGAGCAACGAGAATGTTACTAACACTACGCAAATCCGTTTACACATCGCGATCAGCACCTTCACCTGTGCCGATTTCCTCACATTAGGATGTAAACAGGCACATCAGAAATCTCAGGCAATAATAGATTTGACTTCGAAGGAAGAAGAAACAAGGTCAAGGCGCAATGCATGTTTCCACGACGCTTGTTGTTCCTTTCCTCCTCCATTGTTTCTGATGTGACTAATCAAACAGCCCAGTAGGCAAGAGGGATTTGTCGGTAGAGGGGCTGAGGCGATTCTGTGCGAAGGGATGCACTGATGAAGGCAGGGTGATAGAAATGGTAAAGAGGGTGCCCCTTCCATGCATAACAATATTTCCGCATCCTTCAATGCCCTCCAAGCAAGCAAAGTTGCATTTAAGTGGTTGACAGTGCCAGTGCATCACTTAACATGACTGCTAAGCAGTGCTGTGCATTGTCTTCTCCTATCTGACCCTGTTTCGCTAACTGTGGGCGACTCGAGAGCATGTTGAGATAGTGTAGTCCATGAAAGAATGTTGAGAAGAGGTTGAACGATTTCTCTGATTGAGGCTGCAGTGGAAATTTCCAGCTACCTTCTTGGGCGCCTTACTTCATCCTCAGTCATTACTTGTACCAGTTTTCAAACACGGTGAACAAGCTGAAGTAACGATTCTACGCATGGCACTTCTAGGAACCACCAACAAGTGCGGAAGCCCTGATGAGTATCGAGCGGTATGCTGTCTGCTCTGGCCAGAATGTCTCATAACTTTATGCGCCCGTCACCACAGCATTGGTTTCTATGTGCTTTGATTAAAAAGGAAGGCAAGTCTAATTGAGATGAGTAGTCGCAGCAGCAGCGTAAATATTAGCAGATTCGTAAGTCCAAATGAAGCAAAGTAAAACCGCATTCTTAATCACCACAAAGCTATAACAAAAATAGGTGGCGAACTCACGTTGCGTGCTTTAAGCCACTCGTCTTCTTCGCTATTCTGCTCAAAACCCCACCTCACATTTAGATCGTGCGCTAACTCACCCAGCTCTCATCGACTCTCTCACTCACCTACTCATACCCCAGAATATCTCAGTGCCAACCACACAACCACCCAGTCGTCAGATGGGTGATAATGCAAAGCAATTTACCACACATAACAAATCAAAGATACGGAGCTTAGAGAACTCACTTCATGCGAAACTCGCGGAGATTGCAATTGTAGCAACTCATCGCAGACTGCCACTCACTTTTTTGAACTGACAGAATGGTAGCGACTGATATCCACTGCGTGCCTGGCCAATGATAACTACTCTCGCAACTACGAAACTTCGTGGCTTCTCGGTACTGGAAGGCACGGGTGCGACGACATACCAGCCGTTTGCCAACACAGGCAGAGATTCCTGCAGTTACCTAGTTTAGCTCAGCTGACTCCTAGCCTATTCTGCAAGCTGACGCTTGTAATGGATCAATAGGCTTCGTACACTCCCTTTGGGACTGCAAGGTTTCAAAACATGTTGGACTCTACCTGGTAAATGAAGCGAATAAAATGATAATGTCGGAGTGGGTAAATAAAATCGAATGGCGATTCAATACAAATAGAGGTGATTTGTCTTACGCATGCTACACCTGTCATTGCAGCAGCACGTGCACTTGAATAGATGAGCTACAGTGAGTGGGTGAGGTCGATGGATCTGGAGGTGTTTGCATAACACCGATGATGGTCTTACTGTGCTGACCTGCGTTTTGTTTTGGGTTGCTGTTGGTTAAACCGGATAACTATGCCTGGGAAATGAAACCATGTGTCTAGAAAGAGGGAGAAAATTAGTGATGTGAGACTTTAAAAGAGGATGATAAGGCGCAATATGGGCGACCGTGAGTGGCTTTTGTTGTCGTGAATTAGTTTTAATTCGTACCTTTAGACAAGCTGCGCATGCGACTGCTCAATTTCAGGTCTTAATGCTGCGGCAGAGACAGAGCGACGAAATCGCTTTAAGCATTCAAGAAGCTGCAATTTTTCTGTCATTAAGAATGCCTTGTGCTCAATTGCTCCTTTAGCCCCTACCATCAACGCCTACAGGGGCAAAACTTAACCATAGATTTCACATATTATCACATGATTGGCCACCATAGTACTGGCATTGCTCTAAGACCATTGTATCAGCGCCTTCAAATCAAGGCTCATAATTTGCCTCATACTATGAAATCCAATGTTACAGAGCCTTGTGGAGGCAAAGTTTGCTTCGAAAAATACGAACCCACCAAAGTATGGGCATTGGTATCACGAAGCGATTTTTAGTCAGGTGTGCATGCATTTGTGAAACTGTGAGAAGGGAGAAGGACGACATGAATGGTGACAACGTGGGCGCAAACAGAATCCGACGTGACAGCTGAGTCAGAGAGTACCGGATACGATCTGTTCTCACGTGCCTGTTCATAATGTGTTGATTGACACGACTCTAACAGTGGTGCTGTTAATGTCACGTTTTACATCTATCTACTCACTCAATTGCTGACCATTCAGAAGTGGTCTGACCAGAAGGCGAAGTTTTTCATGCTTGAAATGTTCAGAAAAAGAATCCTACAGATTAGTCGATAACTGTTGCATGTAAAAGCCATTTCTGAGGTTGGACACATAGCCACCACTTCCTTGGTTGGAAACATTTGCGGCGACAAGGCAGCAGTTACGCGTTCGGTACCTGTAAACTATAAGCATGCGTAGAAAGATTGAGGCTGTAACACAACACTTGAACTGGGGCAGTTTGATCTGGCATCACACTATTCATAGCCCCATGATGTCAAAATTAATGCAAATGCATTAAGCTTATTGCGACTCGCGCATCTTCCCTGCAAAAACTGATGCTTACAAGGTACATCACGAAGTTTCCTGGTGCATTACGTAGCATATGTTGGGTATGAATATGATTGGGAATTCGAAAAAGATCAACAGCTTGTAAATGGGTAATTACCAACTATTTGACAAGATGCTGCACATTTAACACAATCAGTAGTGAGCAATTTGCAGCTTGGCAGAGTGTAAATGCATTTTTGTAAGGATTCGCATCAGTACTGATAAAACGGCTTGGAACAAAATAGGGGAATAGAGGACCAAATACCCACTAAGTACTCCAGCCCTTATATAGCTGCCGACATTCGATGAATGTGTTTTAAGTTAGTGCCATCATTAGGTTGAGCCAAGCGGCTTGTACGAGGTATTTGTATGGAAAAGCCATCCGAAGCTCAAAGAGCTTCATTGTCTTGCATGAGCAGCAGACTACACCAGTATGGCACTCGTACGAAGAATGACTTCTTTAATTTAGGGGCTCTTTGGGTGAATGCTACGCCATGATAGACCTCACTACCGTCATTGTGCACAAAAGAAGGTTTCCTGACAAATATTAAGGCATCGCATGTTGCTTCGACTGCTGCTTTCTAGCAGGTTTGTACAAATAATCCTGCCCACGAACCACTTTACTGTGCCAAATCACGCATTGGTCAGGAGAACTGAGAGGTAAAATAAGGTGTTTGGGAGGACACGTGCATGATTTAGGTGTGTTCAAATCTTGACGATGCTGCAAATTCGAATGGAACCTTCAAGGTGAAGCAGATAAATGATGATCAACTCTCCAATCATTGTGCTTACTTTTAAACGATAAGTACTCTGTAATACCGACATAAGCAGAAATCTAAAAGCGCATTTCATTTTAGTCGCTTTTAGTATGATCAGGAGTGTCAGTCGACTCTACTCAGAGCTACGCTATCCCTGGCTGATTCACAATATGCCCGGACTCCTTGATTATTATGGATGATTCCCACTTGTGAAATTTGAAAAAGGAATGCAAGGCACGGGCAGAAGGCAAAAAGCTTACGGTAAAGTCAGTCCTTCTCAAGCCACAAAATTTCTTACTAACCCTTTTTCTACTCTTCTCTTCTAGCACCTCACCTAACCATTCGCTCGCCACTTTCTTTCTGTCTTTCTTTCTGTCATCCCCTCATCCATTCATCCATCCACTTGTCCACCGCTCCTTTTCTCTCTTACTGCAACATCTTCGCCACTAATAACGTCACCACCCACCAGCCCAACACTTTCTTTCGAAAACCTCTCCTTCTATCATTCCATTTTACACCTAATCAAGCACATTTTTAACACCTCCGGAGTCATCGTGTCTTAATTCTCACTTCATCTAACCGTTGCGTCCAAATGACACACACACATTTTTCACGATTTTTCTCCCTGTTGCCACTCATGCTTTGCAAGTGCAGTGTGACAGCGTCTCCAGACGGCTGCAGCCTTCAAGTCGCTAAAGCAATCGAATGATTCCATTGATTGCGTTACTTCCTCGGGCTTATTGTCGCGAGTATGACTATCGGTCTGACGTATTCTGTCGCTGCTTTTCTTTTTATCTACCTTTTTGTTGTTCTACTAAGTTACTTCTCGGATTGGGTTTCCGAGTGTTCTTTGGCGCGTGGACAACGGTATGCATTGTAGGAATCGTGTTGATGGGAGGTAGGTGCTCACCTTCACACCCTTCTACTAAAGCCAATCGTCGGCAGGCTGCCGAAGAAGCAGCTGTCCAGGAGCCTATCGCAATTAGGTCAATCAGACAAGTAATCATATGGACGAAGGAAAGGAGTCGACAGGAGTTAACAGGATCGCAGCAGATGCCCAACCTCTACGACTTGCCTAGAAGTCGTTCGATGAGTCGCAAGTTGCAATCGACGCAATTGGATGGCGGCTGAGACAGTAGTGTGGATGGCGTGAAAGATATTTGCGCTGATTCGAGAAAAACGGAGGAATGGAGAAGGAACTGAGGAGGGAGAAGGAGTACCACGTCCTCAGCAATGTCCACTAAATTGGTGGCCATCCACCATAGGGGATGCGAGACCTTAAATAATGCCTTAAATAATGCTGATGATATCTATTCTGACGAAGCCTGGTTCGACGGTTGTACCTACGAACACGCAAAATTGGTTCCAGGTCAACCACGCATTTCCCAGTCTCTTGAGTCCTTGAGGTGCTGGAGTAGTAAATCAATTAATGCTGGCGTTCTAGATGTAGTGGACCTAATATGCAAATCAGGTTTTTTCTTGGCCTAGAGAACTTCATCCTCCAAGGGTATTACAGCTAAGCACTCCCAATTTCTGTCTTCTTTAAATGTCGTTTAGCTTCTTTTTAACACCTGCTTGCTAAGGTGGACGTGAAGGCTTTATTCTGTGCCTGTTGGGTCGCTTAGTTTTCAACTGCGAGGCTTATATACTTCCGTTTTTGTAATGTGCGGTATTTTAGCTAAAAATTACAATTGTTTTGGTCATTAGTTGGCTGTTGGCCTTGCAATAACACTAGGATTTGAGTAAAGAGACGTAAACTTGTTAGGGCGATCTAGAACCTGCCTAATTGTGTACTGTTCATTTAACATGTTCTTACGATGAAGTGCCCATCTTATGGATGTGTATGCATCTATTTATCCACCTCCTTCACCTGTTTGTATGGCAGACTACACTTTATATAGGCGGCTGCAGTTGCTGCTAAGACTTTATTTTCCGTTCGCACTAACTATTCGCGTTGATATTCTCACCGCACAATAGTTGTAGCAGTGAATTGGGGTTGCTATGGCTGTCGCTAGATGGTTTGTTATTTTACTAAGAGTGAGTTTTGACAAGTGAGGCCTTGTAACTTTGATTAAGTAAACGCGAAATTTCTACGGTGTGAATGTTGGGACATTTTGCATCTAGCTACGATGCCTAGTCACGTGCTTAATGTTGCAGTTCAATACTTAAGCGATAAGGCAAGGATCTTTTGGCAATATGTGATTAGCCTACTTTCCAATGACGGTGGAGTTCGATTTGTGCAAGGAGGTTTTGTTAAAAGGCGTTTCAACTCTACTAAGTATCTGGTACCTCCCCATTGGTTTCCAGCTAATGGGTGCTCATAATAGTCATGGAACTTATTATCCACTTTCTTTGCCCGTTTTCATGCTAGAACGAAAGTTGGAGAAGAGGTAACTGCAACGATGAGTGCGAACCCCGCCTTCGCTATTACTTCACACAGTTGTCAGGTAGGAATGGATTGTTTTGAATGAGCTGCTGCCGTCTTTTTCGTGTAAATTCTTATTTTGAGTGAGAAAAGGCCTATTGTAACATTTACACCTCATGCCATATGCAGCTGTGCCTATGATGAACCAGTGGATTCTTCTCCACTGGTCAAGGCGTAATTCTCGTTTGCCAATGCAATCAGGGTCTTGAGGTCGTACCGATGAAAGGAGTTGAACACTTCGTAACGCCCTTAGGTCGGTGTCCCCTCACTCTGCTACTACTGCCACCAATAGCTACAAGCACGCAGGATGATGGTGAGCACAATCTCCCTGTTGGAAGTCTGCAAAGCGGAGTGCATTGCGGTACGGTGCGGTATGGTGCGATGCGGTGAGGGGATTCTCGCCTTCATGACGTCGTCGTAGGCAGAGCACACACTCATCAGTGTGGTCGGGGAGTGTGTATGCACCCTTGAGAGTGAAGAAGGAAGAGGAGGAGGAATAAGAACCAACTAAATTAATGTTGTGCGCAACCAAGTTTTACCTCTTGTCATCGCATATTCTGCATGGGGTNGCGGTGCGGTATGGTGCGATGCGGTGAGGGGATTCTCGCCTTCATGACGTCGTCGTAGGCAGAGCACACACTCATCAGCGTGGCCGGGGAGTGTGTATGCACCCTTGAGAGTGAAGAAGGAAGAGGAGGAGGAATAAGAACCAACTAAATTAATGTTGTGCGCAACCAAGTTTTACCTCTTGTCATCGCATATTCTGCATGGGGTTGGCCCTTTTGTATCTGCGCCAGTTGATAGCGATTTGATGGGAATGACTTGAAGACTAGTGGCTAACAAAGTTAGTAGGACTTTAGCTTGAGCCTCTTCTCTGCAGTGCCCTGCGTGGTGGTTTGTTGGTTCGTTTGTTTGTGGTACCATGCTCCGCCTACTGCGACTGTCACCACTACTGAGTCTTTGGGCGCTGCTCAAGATGTTGAAGGAAGTAGTCAATTTAGTTTTGGAGGAGACGTTATCACTTGTTTTGTGTTGGTTTTCATTTTAAGGAAGCGATCGACCCACGTTCTTCTGCCAACCTGCCTTGCGCTTGTCCTCCTGGGTAGGTGAGGGATAAAGGAGAAGAGTGCTGTGCGCAATATTTTTGTTTGTGTAGCAGTTGGGATTAGCGGCGCAATACACAGTGGAGGCGCTGTTATCGGTTGGATTGATTAGGCTTCCTTCGCACAAAGCACTGAAGGAAATCTTTTGAGCCTGTAGAACTTAATTATCATTCCTAATAAACAAGTACCTCAACTTGTTGAACTATTTGATTTATGCGCTGTTGTGCTGAAGTAAGCGCAAATGCTAAGCTAAATGACTATTAGGACCCTTTATTTTCCAACCACGATGCCTTGCCAGCTTGCTTCTTTAATGCGAAATGTGTCCGAAGACTTATTAATATTACCTGANATCACTTGTTTTGTGTTGGTTTTCATTTTAAGGAAGCGATCGACCCACGTTCTTCTGCCAACCTGCCTTGCGCTTGTCCTCCTGGGTAGGTGAGGGATAAAGGAGAAGAGTGCTGTGCGCAATATACACAGTGGAAGCGCTGTTATCGGTTGGATTGATTAGGCTTCCTTCGCACAAAGCACTAAAGGAAATCTTTTGAGCCTGTAGAACTTAATTATCATTCCTAATAAACAAGTACCTCAACTTGTTGAACTATTTGATTTATGCGCTGTTGTGCTGAAGTAAGCGCAAATGCTAAGCTCAATGACTATTAGGACCCTTTATTTTCCAACCACGATGCCTTGCCAGCTTGCTTCTTTAATGCGAAATGTGTCCGAAGACTTATTAATATTACCTTAGCAGTTTGTGGCCAGTTTGTCATTGTGTTGAGGATGGATGCCGATTATTGTTGCTTAATTTATTGCTGAGGATCATAAACCTACGAGTGCTTGGTGGTCATGCCTCACTTTATCGCCAATGAGCTCCCTCTTCGCTTGTATTTAATTGGTTAGCCTCTTCCTTTAAGTGCGTATTTGCTAGAATAAAGGCTGAAGAAATGACTGCAGTTACTGTTGTGTAGGGCTGCTTCTTTTTCAGCCACATTGACCTAATGGGGTTAATTTGTTGCTGCGCGGTGTGTAGTAGAAATTCTTCCAGCAGTTTGTGAGATGGTTTGTCATCAATAAAAGCGATGGATTACAATTAAGGAGACCCAGTTTGGTAAGGCAACTTTGGCTTCCTTAAGTTCTTGGTGCTCTTTCATCACAAATGCGTGCCGGTTCACTTGTGTGCATACTGATTATTCATTCCCCAAACCAGAGTTACTTATAAGACTCTTTGTTTTGCAAACTGGAAACCTTACTTCGCCTAGTTTTTTTTCCGAACAACACTTCGGTTGTTTAAGTGGAATGACTTTGGAATTCCGTTAAAAGGGTAGGATTGGGCACCTACCACACACTTGGTTCTTCTTCTCCTTTGCCTCTCTTGTTAATGACGCTGCGAAGCCTGATTGCTGTGACAGTTTGATAACTAACCTGCTATTTTAAAACCGGCGGATCGGGATCAACTGAAAAGTGGATGTACTGGATTGGCAATAGTGAGGATGGGAGTAGGAGGATGCCTGCTCAATATCCCACTTGGACGAACCTGCTCACGACTCCTCAATGGCCGTGGCCGCCCTACCACTGCTGCTACAACTCTTTACCACGAATTTGCACTGCCAACCCATTGATGTCAAAGTGAGAAGGTGCTGCAATGAAAAAAATAAATGTTTTTTCTGAACAAAAGCGGCATAAATATTGCCAATGAAGTAGAGGTGAGGTGTGTCACAGCAAGGCAGTTGAGACAGATGCTCATGTGGAAAAATGAGAAGTGGGAAGGGCAGAGTGGGGACGCGTCAGTCACATGTGACATGAAGACAATGCGATTTGAGCAGATGCTCCTCCAAGTTGTCGCCTTGCCCAGAAGTGCGAAGAAATGGAAGGACCTAGTGGCAGCTGCAGCGGCAGCAGTAGTTTATGCCACTGTCGCTGGTCCAGATGAACGCTAATGGAAGGAGGCGGAAAGAAGGAAGGAGGAAAGGAAGTAAGGGATGTGAAAATAAGAAAAGAATGAGGAAGGCAAAGAGTTACTCGAAGGAAAAGGAGGGAAAGTGGGGGACGAGGATAGGAGGAAAGGTGGCAGAACGGAGCCAACGATGGCGCTGGCGATGGCAGGGGCAATAGTATTGTCGACTCTTGAGGACATCTGCGAGATATCGTTGGCACCGTGACGTCTCAACCGAACACTAGAAGAGGGAAACGAGTAAAAGGGAACGGAGAGGAGTGAGCTGGATAAACAGCAGTCCTTTTCTGCCTCGGCGAATCAAGGGTCATCATCATCACCACCGTCACTAATATTCTCCTCATTCTGCGCTAATCGCTGGGTGTGCAAGTAGGTCCATGAATAGCATCAACAACAAAGAAAGTGTGTCCCTAATACCCTTCTCTTTCTCTTCCTTATCCTGCTCCTCATAGTGNTTCTCTTTCTCTTCCTTATCCTGCTCCTCATAGTGAAGAAGCTGCACCAACCATAAAAAAGAAGAGAAAGAAAATTTCACCAACTTGTCTTGCTGTGAGGTGGTGAGTAGCAAGTCTCCCCCAATCAATGCCTGATGAAAATCGGTGCTAGTGTGTCGGTGAGGTCGTTGGCTTTAAGTTGAATGCCACGCGAGTCCGCCGATGGTACTGGTGAGGAGTCGACTGCATGCGTCTTCTTTGGTGAATGGGCGTTAATTTGGTGGGCACCGCTAATAACGTGATGCGCCTTCTCCCCTTTCACCTCTTTCTCCATTCACCCGTTCTTTTTACGCCTCCACTCCCAAGAGGACATCTGTCAGATGCTGTTGGCATCGTGGCCTCTCAGCCAAACACCAAAAGAGAGACACTAGTAAAAGAAAATGGGGAGGAGTGAGCCGGATGGACAGCGGTCCTTTTCTGCCTCGGCGAAGCAAGGGTCATCATTATCACCACCGCCACTAATATCCTCCTCATCCTGCGCTAATCGCTGGGTGTGCAAGTAGGTCCATGAATAGCATCAACAACAACAAAGAAAGTGTGTCCCTAATACCCTTCTCTTTCTCTTCCTTATCCTGCTCCTCATAGTGAAGAAGCTGCACCAACCATAAAAAAGAAGAGAAAGAAAATTTCACCAACTTGTCTTGCTGTAAGGTGGTGAGTAGCAAGTCTCCCCCAATCAATGCCTGATGAAAATCGGTGCTAGTGTGTCGGTGAGGTCGTTGGCTTTAAGTTGAATGCCACGCGAGTCCGCCGATGGTACTGGTGAGGAGTCGACTGCATGCGTCTTCTTTGGTGAATGGGCGTTAATTTGGTGGGCACCGCTAATAACGTGATGCGCCTTCTCCCCTTTCACCTCTTTCTCCATTCACCCGTTCTTTTTACGCCTCCACTCCCGCTCCCTCCTCAAATGGCCTTTTACCTTCCCCCTTTTCCCCTTTTCAGTGCAACTGTCCTTTACGCCACCCACACTACCGCCTCCTCTTCCTCCCTCCTTCCATTTGCACTCATCTGCAAGTTTGGTTATGCCGTAGCTCGTAGCTGCAGTGCTGGTGTCTCCTCCCATTTGCGTCGATTACAGTTTGCGCAGCAGTGAACGACTTCTAAGTAAGGCGAAATAGCTGAGTACCTGCCACAATCTGGCGGGATTCACATCAGATGCTCCTGTTGACTCCTTCTCTTCCTCCCCCTCGTTCTTCTAGTCATCCCCTGCTTCCTCCACATGATCACCTGTCTGAATAGCCTTGTTGTGACAGATTCCCGGTCAGCGGCTTCTTTGTCGGGCTGTAGGCACTTGGTATTAGTAGAAGTGTGGGTGACAGCGAGCACCTAACTCTCATCAACACAATTACTACCATGTCAACCACTGTCCAGGCGGCAAAGAAGACTCGAAGACGGAATCCAAAGTAGTAGCTAAAAGGATAAGAAAAAGGGCAACCAAAAAGATAGGCAGTGACATAATGTGTCAGAGCCACAGTTATACTTGCGACAATAAGCCTGAGGAAGTGGCGCAACCGATGGATCCAATCGATTGCTTCAGTATTTGGAAGTCCATAGCTGCCCGATGAGACTGCCATGCTGCGCGTGCTGAGCATGAGCATAGAAAGGGAGAAAAATGGTAAATAAACGTGTGCATGAAATGAAAAATAAGGCATGGTCAAGCCGACGATATTATTTAAATGGAAAATGCAAAACCCGTTTGAAAATTGTTTAATTCAGTGTAGAATAGTGACAAAATGAGAGGGTTGGAGGAGAGGGTGGTGAGCTGGTGGGTGGTGGTGATGTCAGTGGCGAAGATGTTGAATTAGAAGAGGGAGAGAGGGGACGGGAGATGGGATACGGGTGGATGGAAGAATGAATGGGGAGGAAAGAGGCAAGAGACTGCGTTAGTGGTATGTTTTGGTCGAAAAGACCAAGAAGGGTTGGAAGGAAATGTTGCGGCTTGAGAATGACAATGAGCTGGAAATGCGGGTGAAAAGGTATGATGATCATTTAAGCGACATTAATAGGAGTCAGTACAACAAATGAGGTAGGGTTTTCGATGAGGACTGAGCCAATAACGGATTTATGTGGTTGGACACTACGCATGCCTTTTGAAGCGATCTGCAGCTTCATGGTTGCACCGATATCCATTTGTTTGGTTGATTAATGCTCGTAGGGAATGCCTCAGTGTGGAATAGTACGTTAGCACTTCTGAAGCATTTCAGGATAGTCTAATTCAGCTGCGGAAATCAGTCTCAACGCACAGCGCAGCTTAGTTTTAGCTTCGTTCGTGAGCATGCCTTCCTCCATCAAAGTTGGTATCGCATTGAGCTAATTATGCGGCCTCTCAACTGCAGACTTGTTGTCTTTGCCTTTATGCGTTCCAAAAAGTGGAAAGGAAGAGGCCTTAATGTATGTATGTATGTGTGTAATAATGGGTGTATTTCCAAAACTTGGAATTACGGTTGCATTGGTGAGGTTTTCAAGGAAGAGATGTGAAATAGCAAAACATGTGCTTGTCACACATGTATGACGATGAGATGAAGTAGAAAAACAGTGAGGCGAAACCACATGTTAATAGGAAAAAGCAGTGGTTCTAAGACAGAGGTTTCGCTTGTTGAAAAGAAGTATGCGGAAGGTGAATAGGAAGTAATGCGAAGAGTAAGACGCTTGCAATGTTTGACTGAGGAGGTGAAGTAAGTGTGAATAGATTTGTGTGTGTATGGGTGCGTGTGCCATATGCGTTTGACCCTACAGAGAATGAAGTGGGAAAATAGTGGAGGCCAAGCATGCTATGATGTAAGAAAAGAGCATTAACTTGTTCTTAGTAATCGTCTATGCCTTTTTGGATAGAGTTTTGGAAAGGGTCAAGGAAAAGCACAAGGGAATTGTCTATTGATACAGAATTAGTTAAGTGAGCAGGAGAGAGAAATGGAAAGGGCGGAGGAGGCAATTCTACTAGCATTGTACAAGTACCAGCGATAGGGACTAAAATTGAGCAAGCATGTGTGGCATATGTGTGACGGTGGGAAAAGAGGAGTGGGAAATCGGACCTAATGAGGCCAAAAGGAGTGGGAAATCGGACCTAATGAGGCCAATGATATCGTTAGAATGAAAAGCAGTAAGACCTCATTTGGAATTGATAGCTCTTTTAAGGTGGCCTTGAACTCCACCTACACCGATATCCAGGGCTGGCTACTCCCATCATTTGACCACACACTAAATATTGCCCCTCGTCTATTCCAAATTTGCACGTCTCTTCGTCTTGATATCGACTGGATCGATACACAGAGCTGGCTGATGATGTCATCCAGCGAAGTCTGTTTGCCATATTTTCCATTCGCAAAATTCGTTGTTCTATGCTGCCTGGTTTCCCGCTGTTATTCGCACATGCGATTTACCAATCTCCTTGTGTGATCACTCTTGCTGCAGACGTGTGACATGCACTAAGCTTCGGTTTATACTTGTTTCGTCAAACCAACAGCTTGTACTAAACGCACCATGCAGATTAATGCATACAGACTGGTCGTACGAGATTGTGGTTACTGAGGTCCAAACAAAGCATATGTGCACCCTAAAGTCGCTGACCAGTTACGCAACTACGCAACACTTCGTTTCCTTACGTCAAAAAGAATGCCACAACAAGACCTCCGACCTATTACCCAATCTAGGTAAGAAGGAAGCCCAGCAGAGGTAAAAGCCCCTACAAATACCCATTTTGAATTGTGCGACTCGAACCTCTTTCTGCGCACTGACACCTATGATGCAGCATTAGGTGTCGTATACAAAGAAGCATGAATGCTGACAAGCTTCAGCGAATTGCACTGTTTGCATCACGGTCTCTCCAACTACTTCGCACAGGTGCATTCTCATTTTATTAACATACACGAGTGATTCACAACGAAGTGTCTAGTTGCAAACATCATTTGTTTGGACGCGTCTGGTTTGCACGCACTTGACTGCCATCGAGATAAACTTGGGTCCAAGATGACTGACAGGGCTAGACCTTTTCTGCGCTTCACACTTTTCATTAATTGTGATGTCTTTGCTGTTGCTGTGACTCCTCTGACTCACGTAGTAACTCTCGTGTAAATGTGTATTTGGAGCGTTGCATCCCGATAGCTCCTGCTGAACATCTTAGCCTAATAGCACGATGTATATGCTGGTTGCTGGTAAGGGGATCTCAAACGTCGAATGTGGCAGCTGCTGCGCAGTGCTGCCATCCGCATCGTTTTGCGTTCTGCTTTTCTTTCATAAATGCACAGAGTCATATCATTTTTGGGGTCAGATTTAGGCCATCAACAACACCGGAATTATATCAAATTATTTTTGGCTCGGTGTGTTTCCTATTCTCTTTGGAAACGACTGAGCTCAGGTTAGCCCATGTCGACAGATACCGACCCTAATTTTAGACTTTAACAAGGACTTCGCACTTATCTACCCCGTCTGTTATCCATCGCAGTTAGTGGGTTAATAATAGCCACTAGGCTTCACCACGGGAAATCTGTCAAGCATCATTAGTAGAAACACTGCATGACCAAGACTGGGGTCATATGAAAGCAATGAATTGCCCTAGAACAACCCATAAATGAAACCAAGGCAGTGTCAAATGAGCAGTACGTAACGCTACCACCTAATTCCTGCAGCTTTGGAACCGAGCTTAACTTGGTGAAGCGGATGGGCCAAAATTTCATTGCATAGTGAAGCGGATGGGCCAAAATTTCATTGCATGCAACAGACAAGCCTCTACGAGTCGTGGTAGGCCACCAAAGATAATTGCATATAAGTTGCAGTAACTTTCGCGTCGTCCAACAACTACCACTAGACTAGACTTAGCACAAAAAATTCTTTATAACTGTTAGAAATAGCAACAATAGCGATTGGGTACAATTTACAACCGAGCAAGAACATCACCTGAAAGTATTAAAGGTAGTAAGCTGTAAGACGCACATGTGTTTATATTTCCTTACACCAATCATTCCACTTGAGAAACTGGAAGAATAAAATACGGTTTACTAATTACAGCAAGAGCTGAACGAATAACCTGGTGGGACAACAACTGGAATGGACAACATCGAATCGCCTAAGTTGCCTGTTCCCTCTCTTGAGGGGTGCCTTTTCGACTTAATGTTGCATGTCTTGCGAATCTCCTCCGGTGTCTTGTCTTTGATCATGTTGACAACATGACAAATATGCAAAGATAAAGATCAATTTATCCTATTACTCCACCTGTTCTGAAAAAGTCCTCTACCTTTCTGAGTGCGTCTGTCTGCAGATCTGAGTGCGTCTGTCTGCAGGTCTAGTGCCGTAGTCTACCTCTCAGCCTGCTGCAAATTTGTAACGCCATCTTTCGCAATGCCTTTGGATTCTACTCTTACACCGCTCAAGAATGTTTCGCTCGGCAGGACATTTGCCTTCTTATGTACAAAGCAAGTTTGGACCAATTGCTGTTCCCATTTCACATTCCATAACAGATAGAGAGTCTCACATTCCTCATGGCTTTCAAAATCTATCAACGTTTAAGTCTCCTAGTTAAACTAGTGAGGACCGGTAATGCTGCAACATTTGCCTTCTTATGTACAAAGCAAGTTTGAACTAATTGCTGTTCCCATTTCACATTCCATAACAGATCGAGAGTCTCACATTCCTCATGGCTTTCAAAATCTATCAACGTTTAATTCTCCGAGTTAAACTAGTGAGGACCGGTAATGCTGCAAACACAAGACATGTCCTACATCATAGAGGCAAGAACAGGCTGAACAGTGATGTAGAATGTAATGGTCTCTCGCCTTGGATATGTTAGTAGTGCAATCAGGATGATTTCTTAGGTGGTTTGGGAGGCACCTTCGTCTACAGGCCCTCCTCACGCAAACACAGACAGCAGAGGATCAATCTATCACAGGCCGCACATTCAGCAGTGCAAACCTGAAATCAGAGTGCACCTCCATCGAGTTGTAGTGGCTAATGATGCAGCGCACGTAGAGTGCAGCCATCTACCACCTATTCGTGCGACCAAAAGGCAGTTCGTGACCCTCTTAATGCCTAATGCGTGCTCGAATGGAGTAGTTGTTGACATGGCCGGCGAATCGCCGCAGTCGAGTTGTCCGACATTTGTGACAATATGACTTCTCCCACTTGAGTGCCTCTATCCACGCTGCTTCTTTATTGGCGCTGTAGATACGCACAATGTTGCCCTTATGCGTCCTACCGATCTCGTCATCGTGCCAGCGCCAGCCCTTCCACAGCATTGAGTTCCAGAATATTTGGACGCGAGACAGACCTGCTTGTTTCCTCTCCATCTTTCACCTCCGCTTTCGATTGGTGGAGATCACTCGCGCAGTCGAGAGCGGAAATGGTCATTCCGGGCTAAGATGTTAATTTTCTCTCGACGTCTGCATGGAATGTCTCCTTTCAATTATGCAAGAATGTGTGATGTCGAACCAGGTATTAAACCACAGATATATAATGTTTAGTAAGACGAAGTTATCATCTACTACACTACCAATCGCACAGGCGAATGGAGTTGTCGAATCTCTGTGCTGTTATTGGTATGAATAACTGCCAGAGCAAGCTGACGGACCATCACTAGTGAGAATGGTGGCTCATGAAATGAAAATGCAGTAACTCAGTGAGGAATCCTGGAAATGATCATACCCAACCGACCGAACTGGGTGGGCGAGCAGTGTTGGATCAAACTTCTAGCGAACTACAAAAGCTCAGGTTCAGGAAACCTCGTTCAAATTTTCCTAGTTGACCTCTAGACATTTCATCGCTAATGTCAATGGACAAGACGGTTGGTGAGGCTACTTCCAATTTACGGCTTAGGCGAGGCGTACCCACCATGCTCTCGTCTCATGCTTGAGAATCGGAGACGTCTCTCCAAGTACGAGATAAGTATATTCCGACAGTCCGCCGCCTAAATGGTGCAGTTATCCAAAATTATGCTGCAGAGCTCTTACGAGCATAGCTGAGTGCCTCCACTTGCAAAGTTTGCCACTCGCACATTTTCTGTCATCAAAGCTTGGAGAATATTGGTCGCAAAAGAGTACTTTTGCTATCGGTCAACCAAATTGGTCAGCATAATCCAGTGCCTGCAAACAATGCGAGATGCGTTGTGAATTGAGTAGTGATTTAGTGCTTGTTTGCTCGATGTTGCACCATCCAATCGACAGTACTTCGCATTCGAAACACATACGATAGACACATCTTCTCAGTAGCTGCAATTCAGCTGCCATTGTTTTTGATTAATTGATTAGAAAAGTACAAAAGGGCTCTATTAGAGGAGAGGAAACGTTCATCAGAACAAGCACTGCACAGCACATAAATTTCTTCAGCGTACTAGGCTAATACAAAGCGACTATAATCAAGTGGCATTTTCTACTCAAAATTATATTAGTTGGATTGCATTTTAGCGGTTTTGATTTCACCACTTCTAAAATGTGACTAATTTAAATAAAGTAAACTTTGGATCCATGCTGGCCTAATGGGACGAGGTGTCTTAACAAGGGGAGGTAATTCATCACCGCTCGTTATGCTTCAGGCGATAGTAAGAGTTAAATTCAACGCAAATATTTTTCGTTGTTAGCGTAGCTTACTCCGATGATTATCAAGAGGGAGGGGCTATGTAGTTGTTGCTATCGTCAATCAACTGGTTGGCATCTAAATCAATGTGCATGGCATGAATGCACGAGTTATTTTGGTACTAGTTTCTGTTTATCCAAATTCAAAAAAAAGAGCGATTTAGCGCGCGTCCCCTAGATGATCGGAAACCTCTTGGTCCCTTTAAGTACGACTGCCTTATGGCCAAAGCGCATAGACGAGGAATCGAAATGTAGGATCTACTACAGCAACCAATTCGCCTTTACACCTACTGTAGGTCTTAGTTAGGCGTACGACTGCGCATTGGTGGCACTTACAGGCCAGCAATATTCGAGGCATCGACAGTCCTGTGGAGTTTGCACCTCATCTAATAGACACATCCTTTCCATATTGTTCAATGACATTCAATGGATATTTTGTCCTCTTGCTAATGCTTTTGCTTCAATGCTCCTTCTCTGAGTACTGCTAGCTTTGAGCTGCTGAGCGTCTTGGTGCCCAAGTGAGTGACATCTTTCCTTTGAACTGGGTTCAGTAGGAGTTTAGTACAGAATTGTTACTGAATAATATGTCAGCACTTGTGGCTTTGGTAGTAAAGCTCAAAGAAATCGCATAGCGAAGTGATATTGGTAGTGCTTTGACCACCGACTTTGATGTGAAGCGCGCAGATCTATTTTGGCAAACATTAAAAAAGAAGAAAAGTGTGGATTGTATCTCCAAATTTGCATCAAGTAGTAGCTGGAGCAACAATTTAATAATTTCTCATGAGGCATGTTTGCCAAATGCTATTGGCTCATAGAATCACAGTGAACATCACGTCATTGGCATCCATTTGGCAATTTATTAATCCACAACACGCACTTATGAGTACGGGAAGTGTGTCTGGCAGAGTTCTGCCATCAAAGTCTAATATCAGTCGCGCAGCGGTCCAAAGTTCTAGAGGCGGAATTGCGCACACTTGGTGCCATCATTAAGCAGAAAATCTAGGAAGCCTGGTAAATTAGAACAGAAATCACACTAACATATCCCTTTTCCTGCTTAGAGCAGCATAGACAAAGTGCTTTGACCACCGACTTTGATGTGAAGCACGCAGATCTATTTTGGCAAACATTAAAAAAGAAGAAGTGTGGATTGTATCTCCAAATTTGCATCAAGTAGTAGCTGGAGCAACAATTTAATAATTTCTCATGAGGCATGTTTGCCAAATGCTATTGGCTCATAGAATCAGAGTGAACATCACGTCATTGGCATCCATTCGGCAATTTATTAATCCACAACACGCACTTATGAGTACGGGAAGTGTGTCTGGCAGAGTTCTGCCATCAAAGTCTAATATCAGTCGCGCAGCGGTCCAAAGTTCTAGAGGCGGAATTGCGCATACTTGGTGCCATCATTAAGCAGAAAATCTAGGAAGCCTGGTAAATCAGAACAGAAATCACACTAACAAATCCCTTTTCCTGCTTAGAGCAGCATAGACACCTGAATTGGTGTCACCTGCCGTCTAAGCCAAGCTCTATGGATCAACCATCGCTTAATACCGGTTCAGTAGTTTATGCTGTCCAGATGAAATGTTACTTAGGAAAGGCATCTTAAATTTGGTGCAACGGTCAAAAGTCACGAGACAAATTTGGTGCAACGGTCAAAAGTCACGAGACAGATTTAGAGCAAGTTATCTAGGGTCCGGTAATTGGTTTAAATTCCACAGATGATTGAATGCTTTACCGGCTGCAAAGTGATGTTTCAGTCTAATCATTGGTCCCACATGTTAGTGAACGTATTTTCCATCTTTGCATCGCGGCCGTTTAGGTGTTTCGTTGTTATGGTTATAGGTAATGAGATAACTTGGTTGTGATCCTCATCAATATTCCTTGTTCAACGAGCTATTATCTTTGTGAAGTTCACTCATTTTGTCAGTATTCCTTGCAGCGAGACATGCTGCTTGCCTTTGGCATTCTAAAACATTTGCTTAAGATTACTATTATTCCCCAAGCATCGACTTAATGTAGTGCATCTTGGCAATTCAATCAAATTTATACTACTGCACGATTCAACCACAAGTTTTGAATGTGAGATGGTGACGCGCGAGGGATTTCTGTCGAATCTGGAAGGTGCAAACATCAAGAGATGATAGTTAAGCGGTTAGTGCATCGGTGGCGATTCACAAGTAAGCAAACCGGTGCCACATATTTAGTTCCCAGATCAACCTAAAGACAACACTAATGAAAGAGTTAATTAGGACAGTCAAGCATGCCAGCGTCAATTACTAACAATGCATAATTGCTGTCATTTTTAAGAAAAATGTAGGAGTGATGAATAAAATGGCTACTACGGTCCACGATAAGAAGAGAAAAGCACTTAATTCACAACATATGCATTTGATGTACAGAGGGGAATTGGGCCACCGGCATGGCTCAGTGGCCATTTTGGTAGGCAAAATGTGATGTGGCCACCTAGTTTTCCGTAGCCAGAACCGACGGGCCAAACAACAAAGTACTACATGGATCACTGAGGCCGCAAGACAGTGGTTTCTGCATCCTACTCCTGCAACTAATTTCAATGGCCATTTAATCGTCTTTTATTGTGCTTCACACTGAATTTCTGCACAAATACACATTGTAAGATTGTGCTACTTCTAAACAATCATTAAAATCCTAATGCTGTCCATGCATGCATTGTTGACTTAATGCTGGTGTGAGGTGCCACTAGCATAACCAACAGGACATGCCACTGCACACGAGTACAGTAGTCACTCTCATCAGTGCCCACGCAATCACGTCGAAATATCCTGCACACAATCAGGTTATTCTAGTGAGAAATACTCACTGCACCTTTGCTGCTTAAATATTTTTGCAGCACATAAATTTTACAAATTCACTATCTAGATTTTTTATTTTTTCGTTTGCAAGTGTGAAATGTGTTGACAATGCATATTTTGCTGCACAGATTAATGTTAGATTCGCTACCAAATTCCGAACGTAAACTACTGGTAAGCACCTTGTCTAAAAGATTTTGCTGATTGCATCAAAAAGTTTGTCTGCTTCTAGAAGCCTGTTTATTCTATTGGTAATTTTATACATGCATATTAGTACAGTTTAGGATTTGTTGTTCATTGGTGCTTTTGCTAAACAATTTAATTGGGACTGTTATGATTTGTTAATCAGCCATATTTGATTACAGAGTTGTCGTCGAACCCGCATTTGTCGTATTGCCTGCAAAGATGCCGGTTAAGTTGGTGACATCTGATTGAGTTGCATTTGATGTGGATCTGGACATCTCCAGACAATCTGTGATGATTAGAGGCATCATGGATGGTACGTTTGCTTGTCTGCAATCTTTGCCGCTTCCTTGCAGAGATGTATATTTCCTGTTCTTTCCTTTCCTTTACTTTACTTTTATTTGAAGCCTATGCGCTCTGCTCTGGTTCCTTAAGTTGCTTTCTCGTTCCTCACATGTTCCGTATATTTCGCAAGAATTGTACAGCTGTTGTGGTGAAGGTGTGGCTTGAATGAATCACACGGACTCATCATCGCCTATCGATCCCATGGTTATTTCTTTGCGCCGCTTCCTTAGGACTCGATCAAAAACGGAACTATGCAAATGAATTGCCTGTTTTGATGACACCTCTATTGATTGTGTTGGTAGATGTTGGACCTGAAGCTGCAGAGGATGACGAACCGATCCCTCCGCCATACGGAATGAAGCTATTTTGAGGAGGGCTCTCCAGTGGTGTACACATCACAAAGACGATATTTGAAATCCTTATGGCAGCTAATTACCTCGATATAGAAGGCCTTATTGATTCGTGTTGCAAATCTGTTGTCAACGTGATCAAAGGCAAGACACCGGAGGATATTCGTAAGACATTCAACATTAAGTCGCAAAGGCACCCCTCAAGAGAGGGAGCAGGCAACTTAGACGAGTTGGTGCTATACGTTCCAATTGTTGTCTTACCGAATTTTTCGAGCAGTTCTAGCCGTGGTTAGTCGACAGTATTTTCACTATTCCAGGTTCTCAAGGGGAATGATCGGTGCAAGGAAAAATGAATACATATGCGTTTTACGGGCTACTGTTAGTATTATTAGTTTAGGTACCATTCTCGCTCGACTGTGAAATGTAACCAATCGCTGTTATTGTTATTTCTTATAATTGTAAGGGCTTTTGTGTGCCAAGTCTAGTCTAGTGATGGTTGATGGACGACTCGAAAGTTATTGCAGTTTATATGCAAGTATCTCACCGGTGGCCTACCACGACTCGTAGAGGCTTGCCTGTTGGGCGCAGTGAAATTTGGATTTGTCCGCTTCACTAAGTTAGGCTCGGTTCCAAAGCTGTAGAGATTAAGTGGTAGCGTTCCGTACTGCTCATTTATCATTGCCTTGGCCTAATTCATCAGTTGTTCTATGGTAATTGCTTGTTTTCATACGACCCTAGGCTTGGTCATGCAGTGTTTCTACTAATAATACTGGACAAATATCCCGCAGTGAAGAATAAGGGCAATTATTAACCAACTACGTGCGATGGATAACAGACGGGATAGACAAGTGCAAAGTCCTTGTTCAAGTCTAAAATTAGAACTGATATCTGACTACATGGGCTAACCTAAGCTTGCATCGTAAATAGCTGTATTCCCTATTGTTCATGGAAATGATCATCACGATACCTTGCACAAGTACTAGCCGATGAAAATTAAACCAGTGCTGAAGTGTCTAATACCAGACTTTTAGTCTGAAGGGACCTATTTCATGCAATTGGAAAATCGTAGGGCTGTGTTCCAGGCAATTAATATGCGCATATTCTTCAGGGCTACGGATTTAACATTTTGTAGAATGGTTCCAGGATAAACTGCAGAAACTGAATGGACTAGTCTTGAATTACAAGTGATAAACTGAGGGAATATTTTGGCATTGTATATATTTTTTTTCTGTATGCCACTCAAGTTTAAATGTGGGCAGAGAAAATCGGTCTCGGGTTTCAGCTATTCCAGTGTCCTGTCCAGTTTCGAAACCATGACCTCAAAATTTGGCAGTTTGCTCACGCAGCATACTGGATGATGATTGTAGCCAAAGGGTCTGAAATCAGGTGGATTTAAGGTCAGCCGAGTCATGCCGCCTCTGTCACAAATCTTTGAAATTACTTCTTCTTTACAATCAGCTTAGGGGCCCATGCTTGCTTTTCAGGGGATCGCTGATGCAACGACTTGGCTACAGATTCATTCCACTGTAAACGGTAGTACTTTAAGTTACATCTTCGGAACAAAATCATTGATACTAGTCCCTGTCTTCGAATTCGCTGCAAAATTACCTTACAACATGACGACTCTAACCGGTCAGTCGCAGATTGTCAGCCATGTGAGCAGAAGTTGGCATACGTGGCGTGTGGTTAGCGTCGCTCGGGTTAAGCTGCAGTTGAGAGAATTTTGCCACGAATCATCCCCAGATGTTGGAGTGACATCAACACCGTTCCTACAACAGCTCAGCCAGATACGCTGTCATGCCTTAATCCGGTCACGATGGTGCATTCTGATTCAAACCAGTTGCATGCAAACGTGAATATTGATCTCCTCACTCCAGTGAGCATTCATACAACATGTGAGCAAGGTTGAATTCACTAGGTCTTGCTGTCATTGTTTTTTGTGTTGCCAAAATTACACTTGGTGTGAGTCGAATCCACCCGCGTTGCATTGAGCAGTAAGCTGAACCCACTTTGCCAAATGCCATTGCTAAAATTTAGTCGTTTTTAGGGAGAACAGAAAACACGCCGAGTCAAAAATAACTCGATGCATTCCCGATGTTATTAATGGCCCAAATCTGACCCAAAAACAATAAGGGTCAACGCATTCATGAAGGGGAATCAGGACGCTAAACGATGCGGAAGGCAGCATACCGCAGCTGCTGCCACATTTGACGTTTGAGTTACTCCTACTTCAAGTATCCTTCCATTTATTACCCTGCAAAAGACATGGAAAAAGTAACCAGCATAGGCGCTGTGTTAGTAGGCTGAGATGTTTAGCAGGAGCTGTCGAAAGGCAATGCTCTCAATGCACATTTGCACGAGAGTTAACACGTTGGTCAGAAGAGTCACAGCTACAACAAAGATATCGCAATTAATAAAAGGTGTGACGCACAGCAAAGGTCAAGCCATGCCAGTCATCTTGGACTCAAGTTCCTCTCGATGGCAGTCATGTGAGCCTAAACCAGACGCGTTCGGACGGTTGGTTTTTGCAACTAGGGAGTTCGTTGTGACTCGTTCGTGCATATTAGTAAGATGAGAATGCGCTTGTGCAAACTAATTCGAGGGAACGCGACGCAAACAGCCTAAATCGCTTGAGCTTGTTAGTATTCATGCTTCATTGCGTGCGGCACTTAATGCTGCATCACGGGTGTCGGCGCACAGAAGGAGTTTCGAGTCGCCTTATTCTAAGTGGGTGTTTGTAGGAGCTTTTACCTCTCCTAGGCTTCCTTCGTAGCTAGATTGGGTAATAAGTCGCTGATATTGTTGTAGCATTCCTTTTGACGTAAGAATACGTAAAGTTGCGAGGTTGCGTGACCAGTTAGCAAGGACCGGGTGCACGCATGCCTTGTTTGGACCTTAGTAACCACAATCTTGTACGACCAGTCTGCATGCATTAATCTACATGGTGTGTTTAGTACAAGCTGTTGGTTTAACGAAACAAGCATAAACCGGAGATTAGTGCATGTCACACGTCTGCAGCAAGAGCGATCACACAAGGAGATTGGTAAGTCACATGTNCTGTTGGTTTAACGAAACAAGCATAAACCGGAGATTAGTGCATGTCACACGTCTGCAGCAAGAGCGATCACACAAGGAGATTGGTAAGTCACATGTGCCAATAACAGCGGGAAACCAAGCAGCATAGAACGACGAATTTCGCAAAAGAAAAACATGGCAAACAAGCCTCGTTGGATGACATCATCAGCCAGCCCTGTATATCGGTCCAGGTTGAACTCAAGGCAAAGAGACGTGCAAATTTAGAATAGACGAGGGGCAATATTTAGTGTGTGGTCAAATGATGGGAGTAGCCAGCCCTGGATATCGGTTCAGGTGGAGTTCAAGGTTACGTAAAAGAGCTATCAATTCCAAATGAGGTCTCACTGCTTTTCATGCCAACGATATCCTTGGCCTCATTAGGTCCGATTTCCAACTCCACTTTTCTTACCGTCACACATATGTAACACACCCACTCACTTCTATTCCCCATCGCTGCTACCTGGGCAATGCTAGTTGAATCGTTTCCCTCCCTTTCAATTTTTCTCCCCCACTCACTCAACTAGAAATAATGATCAGGCCAGTTAAAACGTATTTGAACCCTGCTAAACTTTAACCAAAAAAGCTTCAGTATATTTGTCAAATTTTGCCACCCATTCTGTCAGAAAATCCTACGCTTTGGTACTATCCATGGATGCTCCCTTGTCATCGAATACAGACGTGATTATTTGATCTTACAAAACAATCCATTAGCTACCAAAAAATATCACTATTAGAGGTGGTTGTGATGGCCGAAATTGCAGATGAATGATATTGGTTAGCAGGAATCAAATAAGTTTGCTCATGTGGGCCCGCAGTAATGCAGCAAAAAAGTGAATGCTAGATAGTGTCATCTTAAATGACATGAATCCAAATAAACCATTTTTTGATGCTCATTTTGTTAAGCGTAGTAAAGCCATCCACCTTAAGTGAACGTTGATTTCCTGCCCCCATTAGGTCTGCGTGGGCATTTGTGACTCTGGATGCCTCCATTTATAAAGAATGTCAAGACATTGGTACAAAGTCAATCGCTCATTTCTGTTGGGCAATGTGCTCGCAATGGTTTGGGGTTTTTATGTTAAGCTCAAGTTGATGTCGGATGATTGCCAAAGTGAATTCGCACTTGGTCAACGAGGTCAGCACATTCAGAAACACATTTTTGTGTTGGAAAACAAGTGCGGCCTTCATAGATTTGCAAGGGAAACCCAATGTTGTTACCATCAATACCATTGGCCGTGTTAGAAAATGGCAAGAAATGTAACGCTAAATGCAAGCTAAGTGCATCATGCACTTGAATCAAGAGGTGGGAAGTGGACTAATGCAAATACACTTAAGCAAGCCTAGAAAAGGTTTAAATTTCGTGAGACCTATAAAAGCATTTACGTTCTGTCGGCAAATCAGTTACATCGCCTAGGGTAATCGCAACAAACTGAAATTAAAAATGATTGTTTGCGCACAATGTTTACCTCTTGCGCTTCATCGATGCATATCAGTATCTAATCAAGAAATAAGAACCACCGACTAAAATTCTATCGATTTCGTTAAAATTAAATTCATTTTTGCATAAGCTTAAAATATGGATGGACTTGAAATATGGATGCAGCATGTGTAGCCGGTCTGCCAATGCATATACTACCTCCTACCTCGCGTCGCGTTTAATTTAGAGCCTCGCACCCACTAACGCAAACCCTCATATCGAGTCATACTAGCGTGGTGGTAAAATTCAAATTGTAGATCCAAATTGTGATTGAAGAATATATTTTGCAGTTTGGACTTCAAAGCGCATAATCTCTGCTATAATGCATGCACTGTAGGTGTAAGCACTCTGTCCGCTCGCTAATTAATGCAGTGTCATATTTTGAGTAAGGCAATGCTTGATGCATCATCTTAATTTCTTTTCCATCAACAGTCCCCACAGACTGATCACCAATGGCATGCCTCTCGATTATTTGTCCAAATGCACAATAAATTTGTTTAAAAGTATTTTTGTTAATAAGGAAATGTCCCTTGAATCTAGTCGTGCTTGGTCTGACATGAAAGCTGTGTGCATAGGCAAACATCCTTCCAAAAACGTGTGCAACAGGTGATAGCACACTGGCTGCATAATCACAAGTTACAGTACTCCACATTTAGAGGCCTGAGGAAAAAAACGACCCCACAAATTGACTTTTTCTTGAGTTCATTTTGTGATTAGCTGCCATTGCTTAGGAATCTGACTCGGCTCCGTTAGTGACACATAACAAATCCAATTAGATTTCCTTTGCAAGTGTTGTCGATATCGCCGAAAGAGTGTTTCAAAACGCCCGGCCCCATATATTTGCAGCAATGTTTTGCCGCAGAGCAATTTTTGTAGATAAGAAAAGTAATGAACAACACAATATGGATACAGAGAAGAAAACGGCCTAGCAACCACAGTGCACAAACCACTCTCGCTATCATACGAGCTGTGCACTTTAGCCATCACCACCTTCTCGCTGTTCATCAGACGTCAGGTGTATTAAGTTCATTTTCAAGGGTCTCATTTATTGACCCCACCTTAATAATGTGCTGCTGAGTTGCAGCCAAAAGGCACAGGGAAAATCCTCATTGGCAGCAACAAAGCCGCGCTACGATTGGCACGCTCGCTGACAACCAACTGCCTGGCTTTGGCTGCTAGCGAAATGACAAGACTGGGTGGATTGCTTTGCATACTATCGCACGATACATCATCCTCCGCATGCTTTTGCCATCAGGGAATCAAGACGCAAATTAACGTCCAGCTTGTACAAGCAATTCTTCTGGGGGGTACATTAGTGCAGTAATTACTAAGTCCAAGATAGTAAAAGTGCATGCATCCATAGAGGCATATTGGAATCAGCTTGAAAGAAGGCAAAATCTAACACATTGCGAACGCGAATGCAGCTGCGATTGTAATATTTTAGCATAGGTTAAGATCGGAGGCTTTGTTAACACTCCTGCAGAGTAGAGCGTTCTGAGATCAGGAGAAACAGAAGAGGCATGAAGTAGATCAAATGCGACCTTTTAGATTCGCCCTTTCGTTATTTGCACTTAAAAATGAACATTTAGCCAATGACTGACTAAACGAAGACAGAAACAGTAACATGAGCATCGGTTTTTCACATGCAAAAGTGCTGCACTAGCCATAAAGGAAGGCAGGAGAGGGTCAACCCTAAGTGATGCTTATTGGCATGATCTTTGCTTTCAGTTGATCACTCTTTAGTGGCACCCAAGTGTGATTGTTAACAAAGATGAGAGGTTGCTTGCCTGCAGTTCTAAGCAAAACTTGGTGGGTTTGTAACTGGATGTTGACTAAAACTCGAATATTTGCTTTGCTTGCCTTGCAAATGGCTCAAATTGCGAGAAGGCAAATGGAAGCGTGTTTGGCTTTTGAAAGCAGCACAATGCAAGTTACTGGCAAGCATGGATCGATATATGTGTGTGTAAGAATGGAGGTACCCTCGTTGGCACCAATTTGGTCAGACCGTATGAGTGAGTGCCACCCGCATCCAGGATCAGTGTTATAATAGAGATTGTTTGTTTACCACCAGGCATATCAGACACTGATACAATCATTCCAGATTGATCGTCACCGGTAGCTCTTGATAATCATCGACGTATAGGATTTAACTGTTACTATCACAGCATGGATGCAAAGTTTAGTTTATTAAAAACAGTCACATTTCAGAAGTGGCGAAATCAAAACCACTAAAATGCAATCCAGCTGATTTAATTTCCAGTTGAAAATGCCACCCGATTATAGCTGCTTCGTATCGGACTAGTACGCTGAGGAAATTTATGTGCTGTGCAGCGCTTGTTCTGATGATCATTCCGTCTAACTACTGCGCTTCAATGGCGTCTAACAGAGCCCTTTCGCACTTTTCTAATTAACTGGTCAAAACAATGGCAGCTAATTTGTTGTCACTAAGCAGAATCGCCTTAAGTACAACTAAAATGTGTCTGACGTGCATGTTCCGAGTAAAGAGTAATGTCCATTGTATGGTGCAACATCAAGCGAACATCCACAAAATCATAACTCAATTCACAATGCATCTCGCATTGTTTGCAGGCACTAATTTATGCCGACCAATTTGGCTGACTGATACCAAAAGTACTCTTTTGCGACAGTAAGTGTGCAAGTGGCAAGCTTTGCAAGTGGTGGTCCTCAGCTATGCTCGTAAGAGCTCTGTAACACAATTTCGGGTGATTTGCACCATTGAGGTGGTGGACTGTCAGAATGCACTAATCTCGCAATCAGGAAGCCACCTCCGATTCTCAAGCATGAGGTGAGCGCGTGGTGGGTACGCCTCGCCTCGCCTCATCCGCAAATTGGAAGGCAAACAAGGTAGCCTTGTCAACCTTCTTATCCAGTGACAAATTAACGATGAAATGCCAAGAGGTCAACTAGGAAATTTCGAACAGGGTTTTCTGAACCTGAGCTTTTGCAATTCGCTAGAAGTTCGATCCAGCACTGCTCATCCATACGGTTCGGTCGGTCGGATAGGACTATTTGCATCCTTCCTTGCTAAGTTGCTGCATTTTTATTGCATAAACCACTATTATCACTGCTGATGGTCTGTCAGCAGGATAACATTGTTTCATATCGTGCAGTGTTTTAGATTGATGCCTTAATGCAAGATGAAACAATATGGCAGCATGTGGTGAGCACCTTTACTACATCGCTAGGATGAAATTGATCACATCCATGTGCAGAGGCTAAGACATTGATTAAGGTGTAAAACTGGCAACGGAATTTGACGAAATCCTTTTAAGACTCAAGTTTAATTATAGCGCCTAAGTGAAACGTGTCGAGGCCAAATGCTCATTTACCGTCCTACCTCACGGCTTTTGCCTCGCATGCATTAGTGATGACAACAACAAATGCTTATCCTGCTCAATAGTTTGCATGGCTGCGTTTACATCAAAGTGGCTAAACTAATACAAATGTATTGGACATCCTGCAACTGAAAACACGGCTACAGAAACACGAATTTGGGTGTTGTTTTCGCAAGAGTGGCAACCGCTCCTGCGAAACATCAAAAGAGCAGTCGATTTAGGGACTTTGGGAATGAAAAAGTGTGTGGATGGATAGATGGTTTTGGTTTTTTTTGGTAGCATGCTATGAGATCCTTACATGGGAAACATTTGTTCAGATGAACAATATTGATACCTTGACAAAAGCCGCAGATATGGTGAGCGTCAGGGCTGCCTGTAGACTAAGAGGCGAATTGCTACAAATAGGACAATTAAAAAGAACGAGTGCAAACAAGTCTGAATCCGTCCAAGTCTAGCATGCGCCAAACCAATGCTTAAGGAACTATCGTTAAAGGCGGGGTTATGCAGCTGCTTTCTCTACCGTAAATCAAGCGGTTGACAGCTAGGTATTTGTGAATGGCAAGTGTCCACTACTTAATTTGGCATTAATTTCTGTTTATCCAAACGCAAAGAAAAAAGGGCAATTTAGCGCATGCTCGCCAGATGACTAACAATCGACTGGTCTCTGTAGGTACGACTTCCGTAGGGCCAAAGCGCACACATGGGGAATCGAAATGTAGGAGGTGAATTCAAGTAATTAAGAGATCACATTTAGCTTATCAGTAGGTTAACCTAATGCTCACGGCGTTCACTTTGTATTTACATTTGCTGTAAGTCAGCGGAAAGGTGTACGATTGTGCTTTGGTGGCGCTTGCAGACCAGCACCAGCAGTGACCGATTGTCCTGTGCCGATTACACATCATTCAATTCATGCTTACCATGTTTCTAATGCTATTTGTTTGCAGTGCTCCTTCTCTAATTACTGCCAGTTTGAAGCTGCTGAGTGTCTTGGTGCATAAGTAAGTAAGAATATTGAACCACATTGAAGGATTATCAGTAGGAGAGATGATGCGTAGAGTTGAACTTCAACCTTGGATAGCGGCCACTGTAGATCAGCACAAAACGCCTGCTAGGAGGAGTTCAGCAGAATTTGAAGGAATGATCCTTTCAAAAGGGGATAGCCAATAGTTTGAGCGGCAAGAACCGCATGACCAATAAGGTGGTTGAACGATGGTAGCGAGTAGGCTAAACTTTGCACAAATATCTTAATGCTCTGACCACCACTTACGGCTATTTATCCTAGCCAATGCTCATAAAGCATCACTCTGGCGTCATCAAAATGTGTCAAACGTCTGTGCGGTAGGACATGTTGTTGAGCAGAAGTACAGCAATAAATAACTTTGGTGTCTACGCAACCAAATTGAAAGGTTTTGCGCAACCAAGTCGTCGCACATGTTTTGAAGTGACATCGCTTTCTAAGTCAGTGATGGTCAGCCACAATTTACCGCATAAATGTTTTAGCAGCATTTAAAGTTTCTGGATTTCCTTAAATTATAAAACCATTTTAAATGCAAATTCGTCCACAATGTATATTTTTTGCACATTAATGATCAATTCGCTACCAAGATTTCGAATGTGCGTTGCCAGCAAGCACATTATTTAAAAGAATTTGTTGGTTACAATAAAAGATTTGTCTGCTTCTAAGACCTTACTTATTTTGTCACTAATCTCCCATTAAGGATTTTGGTAGAAATCAGGTTCTCCTTGTTTTACTGCTTCGCTAAACACTTTCAAAGGGATCGTTGCATTCTCTTCACTACCATATTGCGTTTTACAGAGTTGTCGTCGAACCCGCTTTTGTCGTATGTTCTCTGAGGATGTCCGTTAAGTTAATGACGGCCGACGCATTTGTCTTTGATGTAGATCTAGAGATTGCCAGACAATCCGTGCTGATTAGAGACATCTTGGATGGTACGTCGTTTTGTCTGCAATATTGGACGTTTATGCTCAGGGATGCATATTTCCTGTCCTTATTCTTGGCCACCCTTCTTACTTGCTCTGCCCTTTTGATTCTCACATCTGCTGCTCATTTTACCAGACTTGTGTTTTTTTCATGGCCAAGGCATGACTTAAGTGAATTACGTGTCATTATAGCCGCCGATTTCTCTATGTTTATGTTTGACCAAAAGCGCAAATGAGTATTCAAACTGTCTGATTTTCATTGTCTCCGTTGATTCCATTGGTAGATTTCGGAGCTGAGGCTGCAGAAGATGATGAACCGATCTTTCTGCAAGAAGTGAATGCTGATATTTTGAGTAAGGTTCTACAGTGGTGTACGCATCACAAAGACGATGCTCCGCACCAGGACCGGGATGGGAATGGGGAAATTCCAACGCATGACTTATCTGGCTGGGATCAAGAATTTCTCCAAGTTGATCAAGACACCCTGTTTGAACTCTGTAAAGCAGCTGGATACCTCGATATAGAAGGCCTTGTTGAAGCGTGCTGTGCATCTATCGCCAACATGATCAAAGGCAGGACACCGGAGGAGATTCGCAAGATGTTTAATGTAAGGTCGGACTCAACTCCTCAGGAGGAAGAGCAGGTAACTTGGACGAGTTGATATTGTCAGATTCGATTGGTGTCCTGTCAGATTCTTCATGCGCTTCGTGCTTTGGCTAAGCAACCGTATTTTGCTATTTTAGGTTTCCAGTGAGAATGAGCGGTGTGAGGATAAATGAATGCATATGCGTTGTGCAGCCTGCTGTCATTATTATTGGTTCAGATGCTGTTCCCGCTTGGCTATGAATTATACTTAGTCGTTATTATTGTTAATCCTTGCAATTGTAATGACTCTTGTGCTTTCAGTCCAACCTAGTGTTGGTTGCTAGACGATTCGAAAGTTATTGCAGTTTGTGTGCAAGTGTCTCCAGCGGCATACGTCGGCGCATAGAAGCCTGTCTGCTGAACGCGATGAACTTAGAGCATGTCCGCTTCACTAAGTGGAGCTGGGTTCTAGTGCTGTGGTGATTAAGTGATGGCATAAGGCACTGCTCATTTGGCAATGCTTCGGTATCAGTTATGGGTCGTTCTAAGGCAATTTGTTATTTTTACCGGCCTGGGTCTCGGTCATGCAGTGGTGCTACTAATGCTAATTCACAAATTTTCCGTGGTGGGCACTAGTGGCTTTCAGTGACCCACTACGTCTGCTGGACAGCAGACGGGGTTGACAAGTATGAAGTCCTTACGAGAGTCTAAAAATGAGGACCGGTATCTGTCTAACCGGAACAACCTAAGAATGCGTCGTAGGCAGCTGCATTTTTCCGTTGTTTGTGCAAATGATCCTAACCAAATCTAGTACTAATACTAGTCGATGAAAATGTAATCAAGGCTAAGGTGCCCAGAGCTGGACTTTACGTCTGAAGTTTGCATACGTAACGTGTGGTCAGCGTAGCTCGTGTTAAGCCCCAGCTAGGAGAATTTCGCCACAAAATTAACCCTAGATGGTGAGGCGACATCAACACCATCTCTAAGACAGCTCAGTCAACCACACTCCCATGCTCTAATTCGGTTATGTAAATGTGAATGGCGATGTGCTTACCTTAGTGAGCATTCATACAACATTCTAGCAAAGCTAAACTCATTAGTTCTTGCAATCACTGAAGTGAAGGGAAAGTATTGAGGCCACCCTNTAAGCCCCAGCTAGGAGAATTTCGCCACAAAATTAACCCTAGATGGTGAGGCGACATCAACACCATCTCTAAGACAGCTCAGTCAACCACACTCCCATGCTCTAATTCGGTTATGTAAATGTGAATGGCGATGTGCTTACCTTAGTGAGCATTCATACAACATTCTAGCAAAGCTAAACTCATTAGTTCTTGCAATCACTGAAGTGAAGGGAAAGTATTGAGGCCACCCTGATAGGTGGTGTTAGCTTTCGTTGTTATTGTTGCTATTGCTGTTGTTAATAATGTTGTCGAGGAGTAGAGGGAGAGGGAAAATTTTGCGTCGCTTTGAGTAAAAGCTATTGGTAATACTAGTATTTCTACGTGTGCGAAAATAGGAATTAGAGCAGGAGAATGAGGAATGGAGACACGTATAATGAGGGAAACGATGCATGGATAAAGTAAATAAAAGCAATAAATGAAGGTCAAATTATGTGAAGAAGAGGAGGATAATAAGAAAGGAAGGAAGAGGGACTTCTAGTTATGTGTGTATGTATTGATAAATGAGAAATGTACTAAAGGTGGGTGGTGAATGAGAGAGAGATAGAGGGAGGGAGAGAATGTCCGGTGATGACATGAATTGAGAGACTGTGTACTAGATTGAATAAACGAATGAATGAACGCAGGTTGACTGTGAAATTCAATGCAAGAAAGAAGGGAGGTAACAATAAATGGAGGGGAAGAAAAGTAGCGACTTATCAAATGAGAGTGTTTGAAAGGAGAGAAAGAAAGGGGGAGGGAGTACAACATCATGATTAACAGAAGTAGGGAGCGAGGATTGATATTAACTGGTATCCTCTTAATTGGAATTGGCGGCAGTTGGGATGACGAGTATTTGCACAAGGGTAAGCGTGTGGGTGGGAAAAGGAGGCGAGAGGGTGAGAGTGAATTGGAAGAAGCAGCTGCGAGGCAGCTGAAGGGGTGTGAGTGGGTGGGGGAGGGGAGATAGAGGACTAGTATTGGAGGGAGGAAAGAGTGAGCGTAGTGCAGTGTGTTAGATACAATAAAGCAATATGATTACTGCTGAAGAGAGCTCATTGAGGACCATCCGATGAACAAGGTGGAAATGGGGGCATATAAAGTTGGAAAGATTGCCCACCTTTACGAAAGCAAGCTTCTCGCTCGTTTCACTTCCGTCACCGCAGTGATGTGATGGCGTGAACAGGATTAGCCGGGGAGATGTGTACACATTCGCCCAGTATTGTTCGCTTTCCTGCAGTGTCCCTAATTCTTCGGCGACTTGCAGGCATGGCATATCAACAGCCACGAAGTGCTCAATGGTCAGACCGTAAAGCTTACTGGCAATGTTAGTTGCAGAGGAATGATGGTCCACCAAATCCGGTAATTCGAGTGTTTTGGTTGTCGCCACTACCAAGTAGGAGCGGATCACGGAAGCATCTGAGTTGTGAAAATGATCGACTTGTGCCCACAGGTTTAATGCGCATTGTAGAAGTATCGCAAACGCAGGTCGACAAGAAGGTGCTCGCAGTTGTTGCATTTGCTTAAGGCCTCAGATGTTTATCATCAACTGATGGAAGAAGATTATGCAAAGCATCCACTTCGCTATCGCGCTTGCCTCGTGGCTTTCCTTCGGGAGGAATGCTGCCTCGATGCCTCGAAGTTTATCCGCTCACCTAACTCGTATAGACTCCGTTGAAAAAAGCTTTGCCTAAAGCATAAGCAGAGCCTGCCCACGAACGCATTCCTACCAGTTCTTTTCTCGCTTATTGGATTCAATTCTAGCATTGTCACTGTGGCATTGCTTTAACTAGAGGAGTCAGGCGAGCCGGAAGAATTGGCCCTTGGTTAGGCGTAAGTGATGGTACTGACAGAGTGGCAAGTCAATCGGCAGTGTGCGATCAGTTTCAAATGTGCTTACACCAACAGCGATACCAAATAAGGGCTCTGTTTAAAGAAAGGCGTAAAATTGCCAATTGCGAATTGCGGAAGCGGTAGGAAGTTGAATCAAATGTGTACGTGGTGGTACCTCTTAAGCACAAATGCGTCACATCTGCCAGGTTGCTATGCTATGCTTGCGTAAAGTTTACGCTCTGCTCGGGCTACCAGTACTAGCCTCTCGTGTATTCTTACCAGGCACGATAAAGCAGTCTACCATTGATGCAAGACTTTGTTAAGAGCAATAAATAAATCCGGTGGTGCTAAGGGAAGGAACACAATGCCTGCAATTTAATAGGCTGGTATCCATGCGCATCTTACAGCCGTTCCTTCCACACAACGCTTTTGCACGCCAACACCATTTGATGATGCGTCGAGGCACTGCTTTGTCGCACAATCTTCTGCTCAAGTGGTTCACTCTCTGCGCATTACCTCTACGTGTGCCAGTTACTTCTCGACGCATCCCACAAGCAGACGCATCACTAGATTGTGCATCTTGTTGCGAATTCCGCATAAAACTGACGCTCTCATCTCCCTCTCCTTTTGTCATCAACTCCTTATGTGGCGCTCATTTGCTGAACAGCAAACGACCATGCTTTGTTTTCCAGCCGAAAAGCATTTTGAGTTGTGTGAGTGCTTCGTGAGCACTTCATTTTAACGTAGCTTTGCGATAGCTTTTGCAAAATACAAATATACAACTAGCAACATGTCATCAAATTTACTGGCTGATGC